>CAEGAE010078871.1:0-25194 GCA_903067095.1 Girardinus metallicus | reverse complement strand
TATATATATATATATATATATATATATATATATATATAAAAGCGATTTACAAAAAAAATTACATTTTGGAACAAATGAGCAATTAGTCAATTCTGCTTTCATATTAGATATCCACGAAAGCTGGCATACTCCACTGCTTTTCCATCATAATACAGCACCGAAATCTCATATTGGAGAATAATATTTCGCAAACACATGAAGAAAGGTGTTCTTCATCTGAGTCACAGATCTTGTAATTATTCACTTATCCTCATTGTTCATAAAAGTTGAACTTCTTGTCATGTAATGACACTGAATTAGTGTGATGCCTTTGATATCTTCTAAATACATACTTAAGTATATGCAGTTTTATGTATAGATAGACTAAGGACTTCATACATTATTGCTCCCTTGAAATTCCACCAATGATGGGCCATGGATATGAGGTCAGGGAAAAGGGTGGGTTTCCCATAAAAGATTTGCAGCCCCCCATGATTTAAAACTTGACTAATCCATTAAATAATCGTTTACATAAGTGCTAATTAAAATAATAATAAAAATATAAATGCATATTAAAATTATATAAATAATTTAAAAATACTTATATTTTCAAAAATGACTAAATAAATATTTAAGTAAATACATAATCAATTCAGAAAAATTATTAATATGTTTTCTCTTGACATGTGTATATATTAAAACAGGCTACTATTTGGTAATACTTTAATTGTTTCATAGTTGTACTATATATTAATTTTCGGCTCAACAAATTCGGGTGGGGCTGATTCATTGCTACACACAAATTTGGCTGGTCTGTAGTTCAGTTGCTGTGCAGGTTAACCAATAAGATGTTAACACATAAAAGAAATTCCATCTTCAACTAAACATTTTAAGTAATTATTTCCAAATGTAATTATTTAATAGTGCGCATAGTTAAATTACTTTAGATGCACTTTTAATTTACTTAATGGATTCGTTTTTATTTTAATTATAACATTAGCTTTAGGTCTTCAGTATGATATGCTGAAGGATGCTTTTTCATTATTTAGATTTGACTTTTATACAAAAGGCAAGCAACAAAAAAAAGGTTCTATTTGCAGAAGCACGATAAATTATTTCATTTCATCTGTCAGTTTCTGTTAGCATCTATTTAATGACTTTTGTCAACAATTAGAGTTTTTTGTGTTAAAAACTTGACACAAAAACCCACTTCTCTGTTTTCCTGTTCTTAGGAAGTAGTTATCGCAAAAGTGAATTTTTTTCACATCTGATATAAAGTAGATGCTGCACGTATAGTGAGTGTGTATATCTTATCTCATCCAAACATATTTAATATATTCCCTGCTTCATCTAACCTTTTATAATTAGCTAAAACATCTTCATGTCACAACACGCCAAAACAGATTAATTGCAGAGGCTTTAGGTAAAGCATATAAAACACAAATTAATCACAGCTCTTTGCAGTCACATCTTTTTATATATATAAATATATAAAAAGCAGATATATAATCCTGGCAAAGAAACAAGATTGTATGTTTCTCCAATTTAGCCTGAGCTGAACGTTACATCATCCAAAGCTCTGCTGATGAATAAGAACGTCTTTCATTGAGACATGCACCAATAACGCATCTGACACACGTGTTTAATTGGAAAGGTCAGGAAGCAGCACTGTCAGATGGAACCCCACTCCCCTCTGCATTGCTAAAGCAATTTGGGTCTTTGCACTCACACATATTTAAAGCGTGTAATGGAGATGTATTATCGGTTTCTGTATGGATCGTAGAAAAACACACCCGCAGCTGAAAGCCCCTAGAAATCAAAACAGCAAACTAACAGTCATCAATCAGAAAACTCCTTTTCTGAGCCAACTTGCTGTCTGATATTTTTTATTGCCAGTGTTCAACTGGATTTGCATTTGTTGTACGGATATTTAAGAACAGGCTCGAGCCTTTTATGACTTTGTCGTAAAAACAAAGAATTTACTGTAATGTATAGCCAAACAAAAACAACATTTGAATGTAAATCTTTGTTTGGAGCTGCGGGTCTTGCATGAGTGGCACCCTTTTCAAATCCAAAATAACCCACACAATAGGAAAATACACACTACCTCCAGCAAAGACAATTCTGCAAAAAAATAGAAACTTTAAATTATATATCAAAACCATCAAGAGGCAAAACTAATACTGCTATGTCTATATTTTCAGCTACACAAATGTATTTTATATTGTTTGAAAAGTGAAACAGTTTCTTTAATGTCCTACCAATTATAGGAGTTAAATTGTATAACATGTATGGACATGTTGCTAAGCAGAACAGATTTCTGGTTTAGGGGAAATGACAAAAAAAACTTTTTTTTTCCCCCCAAGTGGTTGTGAGGCCCTGAGGAAATGCTGCCCTGGACAAAGAGCCATAAGGCTAATGTCAAAAACAGCCACAGCTGATTTTCAGATGAACATGCTGTACATGCTGCATTTTGTTTATTTGTCAGGGAACCTTACCATATGATGAAAACCGCATCGGTTACTGTGAATAGTACTGTAGATAACAGAATTTGAATAGTAATTTGAGATCCAAGAACAGAGAAACAGACTTTGACAAACCAAACAAAAACTGTGTTATGGTTCAACAGAGATCCCCTGTTTCTGCAGTCTACAAAACACTAAAGCTAACATAACAGTGTGCACATACACAGCAAAAGATCATTCAGTGTGTTGGGTTTGCCCTGTAGCAATAGGTTGGGTCTGCATGCATGCAGTCAGATGAGAGATGCAGTTCAAGTTAGAGGGCTGGCTGAGTGGGTGGACAGGTATTGGATAGAGGCTGTAGAAACGGTGAGCAGAGCCAGTGAAGATGGGTTAATTTCACCTCCCACAAATCCTCCAACACTTGATTGCCTGGGTGGGCAGTGTCTGAGGCAATCCTCCCTGCCCTCCTCTTTGCTCTGGCATTACACGACTGCTCAGTGGAGAGCAACTGGCAAGCTATGGCCCCTCTCAGCTGGATGACACGGCGCAGTTTCTTCCCTGGAGCAAAAAGAAATGGAGCTGTGGCAGATTGCACGGGGATATCAGGACAGTTCTTGTTGTCGATCTTTATCCCTAGACAGGATGTGCTCTGATATGTTTGTCATGCCTATTTGTTACAGAGAAAACCACAGTTTTGTAAGAAAAGTGCATTTATTTTAGACATTGTGAACAATAAAAGCTTTTTTTTTTTTCTCCAGTCAACATTTACGGGGGCAATTGGGTTACTGGTGCACCGAAAAGACTCATTATTTGTTTATAATATCCAAATGGCTTCCTGACATGATACCACGGTGAAATCAATTAATTTCAGGAGAAAAAGTAATTGTCTCCTATGCTTGGCAATGTAATGGCCCACATTGCTGTCTGTTAGCAATTACTTCAATAAGGCTTCTTGGGATTAGCTTTTGACCTATATCGCGCTGCAGCTCTAAGGAAAAATGGTATTTATACTGTGTGGAATTACCAGACTGAACTTCAACAGCAAATTCAGTGAGGAATGCATACAATAAAGACAGAACAGCGCGATCGTAATTATGTTGTGAAAACAGAAAGTCTTAAAAAATGTTGATTAATAACAATGTGATCAGTTTTACGAATTGCTTTCTAAAGGTAAAGGTTTGGCATTTGTGTACATATGCATATACAGTTTGATTGGACTGAATGTCCCTTTGCAGAATTGCAATAGCGCAACGATTTCCAAACTTGCAGCAGTTGATAGGAAAAGAAAAGTCCATAGCAACACATAAAGATAAAGAAATGGAAGCAGAGAGCACACTGCAGCATCACAGAATCCATCTGGGACTGTCTCAGTCGTCTTTTCACAAAACCTGACACATCCTTACAAAGGTTCGGAACAACCCAGCCTGCCAAGTACCTGGATGAACTGAGAGCAAATTCAACAACAGGGTTGGGATGCCTTACATTTTATAGGTGAACAAAATGCCAATGAAAGATTCCCTTGTGTTTTTTTAAATGTCAGTACTAAAATAAAAACCGAAGCATTATGATTGCTTAGTCTGACTTCATTTGAGTCGCTTTGCATTTCTTATTGATTTGATATGACTTTGACTTTATCTCAACTGAAGGCAAATCAAATTTGTCCCTCAAATATGATCTTCAGGACAGACTGTCCTCACTCATGTGCATAGGTGATCGAATCAAATGTTTGTCAAGACATTTGTTTAGAAATGAGTTCCATTACAAAACTTTATGGCAAGGCATGCTTACTGCCATAACCAAGCAGCTATCCACGACAGCATAAATGTATAGGTCTTGTTGATATTCTCCTTTCAGCATTTGATTGTGCAGACGCCTCCAAACCAAAGTGCCACAAGACAATTCACTTGAGCGTCTGTCCATGGACTGCTGTTCTCAATGTTTTTCTTTCAGGGTGCCCTGCTGATAGAACTATTGATTCCTCTCTGCACTTCCATTACTCTGGATTTGTTGTCATTTTTTGTGCGTCCTGTGGCGACTGAGTAAAAAACACTTTGAAATCTGTTTTTTGTAGACAGACTGACACTGCTGAGAAATAATCTACAGATGCCTGATTGAATTTTCATGTCCAACCCAGCGTCAAATGTGATTTGAAACCAATGACCCAAATCAGCAGAAATTGCTTCTATGTTGTTTTTTTTTTTTTTTTTTTAATATTTTTCAAAGCTCAGACAATATTCCTAAGAAAATATACTAAACTGTTCTAGCAATCGAAGCAAATTGTACAATGTAACGTGTCAACAATGTTAGCATTATGCCACATATGCTTCGTGGCTGATCAAATGATTGGGACTTCCAAATAGTGCAGACTATGTAAGCAACACTTTGTACAGCATAAGCATATCTGTTTAGTGTGCTCACCAAAACATTTCCTTTTTCATTCCCTTTGATCAATATGCAGATTTCAACATATTGGCCAGAGTTCTTCATAAGGATGTGCAAAAAGCCTGAAAGTGTTAAAAATATTACAGAAAAATCAAAGTAACTATTGTTAAGAAATGTTTTAAATAAATTAGTCATAGTCACAGTTGTTGGTCACCTGAATTGGTTTTCTTTTAAGTTGATCCAAGTTTTCGGGAACTTTTCTTCTGCAATCTATGACTTTGTTACTGTGTTAAATTTTTAGGCCATTTAGGTTATATTAATGTTCATAAATCAATCAGGCTCATAATGTAAAAACAAATCTGAAGGACAGGTGGTTGAACTTTTTATTTTGATCACATATCTAATTTGGAAAACATAAGGACACCTCAGCTATAAATGACAAATGATGGAACGAGAACTTTGACTGAGCAAATTTGTTACCAAGATGTTCTTTCTAGTATCTAATTTCTGCTGGTTTAATTATGCAAAATAAAAACTCAAACAAGAAAAAATTATTTTTATGTGTGTTCCAAAACTGAAAAAAAGTTTTTAAATGCTTTTGCCCCATGCCCACTGAACAGGTTTGTTTAGAAATACGTTCCATCACAAAACTTTGGGCTCACATCTTCATGAACAGCAAAAACACAGATTTTATGAAAGTAGTGACATAATAGCAACCTTTAACTTGACCCAGGTTTCCCCCCAGTGTATTATAGGCTGAGCGGGCCGCCATGCTCTACGTGTCCCCCCACCAGGCCAAGCATTGTGTTTTGGTTTTTATTTGAAAAAAATATATTTTTTTTTATAAGTCGGACTGCAAGCGTCTCTTCTGCGGTGAGCATTTTACTGACAGGGCAGAATTATTTCTGACATAAAGATGGGTTTATATTTTTTAGTAGTTGTTGAATTGAACAGGGAGCGCTGCACCAAACAGGCCGCTGGCGCCTCTCCATTTTGGCTGCTTCGCGCGCTGTCGTGGCTTGAAGTTTACAGTGGCGCGGATCGCTCATATGGGCTTACCTATATGGACATTAATATCAGCCCCGTCAGGATGAGGACCCATGTTTCTTTGTAGAATTTACCAAGGTAAGAGTCAAGTTTAAATCCACAGCATTTGCTCTGCCCACGCATCTCAATGTGAATCGCAAATGTTCACAGGTGTTCACCGGTGCACATTGAGAATATTTCTTTGTGAACAAAGCTTTATGTGCGGCATGTGTTTTTATGTCTCAACATGCTGACTCTGTCCACATTGTTACAGTTTGAGTTCCCGGTTAGCTGGAGCGTTAGTGGACCGGGGGGGTCAGCCAGGGGAGGAGCTTTCGCCTTGTGAATAGCGCAACTTCTACTAAGCTGCAAAAGGTTCTACAAAAAACTCCATTCGCACGTTTCCTTGTGGCTGGAGCCCAAATTGACAACAGATTAAAGGGTTGTAGGTTTCACATACCAACAACCAATATTTAAAATTATAACACTTTTTACTGTTTAATTCTGGATTTCAAAAAGAACAAAATGACATTGTTCATACATTGGAAACTGACGTTATGTTTCTGTTGTCAAACTGGAACAAAGTTAGATAGATTTCAGACTCTGGAGATCTTGACATGCTACCTGCATTGAATTATGACTACATGAAAACTCTGGTGAGAAAATCCTGAAGGAGCCTGGAGAACAGCAGTTCTTCTAGATGCATTCCAAACTAGAGGTAATAGCTATCCAAACATGCAACAATTATTACCTCTAGTTTTGGATGCCGTGCACCTGAAAAGAATTTTGCTCGATCAGTTTTTAAAACTGAAAGCAGCTGATTAGCATCTCAAAAGCTGAAAAAAATTCCTGAGCTACAATCCCAAATCCCAGTGGAGTTTAAAAGGAGGCTTCATAGATGAAGAGCAGGAGCAAAGAGCAGAGAGAAGGAGGGAGTTCAAACCTTCGCTTCCTTCTGATCATAATGTGCAAGGATCATATAACTGACTCCAAAGTCTTTTTGCTTGGGTTTCTGACCAAAAGGCCAGACGGTGAATTAAACAAGAGCAGCAAAAGCAAATGAGGTGGATTAGCAGTGCTTGCCAACAACTGATGGTGCCACCTAGGCGTAAATTGAGCTGTCAGCATGTCATGACAATCATGAAAACTGTCATACCGTAGCAGTCTTCAGTCAGAGGCCTCTTCAGATTTGTTGCAAGACTGACTGCTACCAGAAATCCATTCTTCCTACAACAACACCTGCACGGTGACTCGAAGAGGCTCAGATGATATGAGTAACAACATTTAATTTCAATTTGGGAGAAATAAAGTAGTGAACTGAATTGAATAAAGTGCTCATATTAAAGACTTGAATTTTTTTCAGGCTACCAAAAAGTTTTATGTGTGAGTTTTTTTTTAGTTTTACACCACCATTGTATGGCAACATACTGTCGAGGTCTTCTAACACACTAAGACTGCTAAGAGTCAGGAGACAAACCGATGACACAAAAACAGCTAAAATTCTATCCTTTGACAGGAGCTCAAAATCCAGGGCCTTCGATTTCTCCTCAAACAGACGTACGGAGGATTATCTACAAGCACTGGATGAGATTATAATTTAACTTCTTCGTAAGAGCTCTTACTTCAAATGACCCCCTCTTCCTTCATTTCATTTGAAGTATTTAAGGACTTAAACAGAAATATCAGAGGAGGATGAGTATAACTCGCAACTCTTTAAGATCGAGTATGCATCTTAAATGTCACACTTTGAGAGCCTGAAGCAATTTGTGCCTGGCTTTTTTTTTTTTCTCACTCGCGCTTGCTATGTGGATGTTGGATATCCAAACAGCCAAAACCTGTTCGAAGAAGCCAAAAAAAAAAGCCAAAAAACAAATTGTCGTCATCAAGCTGAAACATGCTGATAATGGATTCACCTTCTCTATTGACCTAATAGGGCAAATCAAAAGCAAGGGCTACAACAGACTGCTGAATCAATATGAAGCACTTATCCTGATTGGGCACTACACAGGTACAACAGCATTAAGGGTGGTTAAAGGGGTTAGCTCGCTTTCATTCCCTGTCTTTCTCTCTTTTTCCTTAATAACTGCTGGAGAACTTAAACTCGGTTCCCTTAAACGACAAATATTCGCATCAAAAGATATAAACATTAAGAGAAAGCAGGCATAATTGTGTATTGAACACATGCTTCCTCTCGGTGAATGTGGATCCAGCTGCAAGGTATGATGCGTACATCTCCGAGCACAACAAAACCTTTAGCGTTTAAACTTTTTTATCATGCCTTCCTTTGCAGCATGCTGAGCAATTGACAGTTTGTTGAGAATAATGTCATCAATATCTTGGCTCTGTTGAAATGGAAAACACAAATTACTCCTCAATTATTAACATAGCTGTGCTTAGGTTGTTATCTCAGCAGTAGCACAACATTCACCATAAGCTAACGCGTATGCTTCCCAAAATGTTCACCTCCCTGAACCTTTTTACATTTGTCGCATTACAAAAACCAATTTGTGTGTTTTATTGTAATTTTATGGAACAGAACAACTCAAAGGGGTGATGTGAAAAGAGAACAATACATAGCTTTAAGTTTTCTTTTCACGTATACAAATTTGAAAAGTTTGATGTCCGTTTGCATTCAGACACCCTGAATCAACGCTTTATGGAATCGCCATTCACTGCAGAAGTGTTCTGTAACATAGTCAAAGTTTGTAATGCCTAATTTTGATTTACACTTACATTATACCTGTCCAAAATATTTACTTAAGGTTTTGAGCTGTAAGGTGGCGAAATATGTTTCAAGCCTTAATAATACTACCGCATGAAAGTTTTCCTTCAAGAGTAAAAAAGTACTTCAAAAACACACTGGTACGATATTTTATATAGCATCAAATATTAGGGTTACCTGACCTACAAAAAAATGTAGTGCTGAGTGCTACATTTTCCAACACTGCACCAAAAAGACTCAAAGACATCTGTCTTAGAGGAGATATAAAGTGCACAGTACCACAGATTGACACAACCTGGCACATTTTCTTATCACATCCAAACTTGCACCTTTGCTTTGATGCTGTGGGGGGAGAAAAAAGGCATCTTGATGTGTCACAAAGCTTTTAAGTTGTTCACTATTGGCAAGCTAGCTGTAGTAACACTTTTAACTGGTGATATGTGCAAGAGGTGATACTGAGGGCTGCTGAAATAAAATCAACAAGCATTCTTAATGAATGCAGGTCAGTTTGTTCAATAATGCCTCTTACTTGGATTCAAGGCTAATAAAGGCAGGGTACATTAACTTGCTTCTAGTTACCAAATGGACTATTACAGAGGTTCCCAAACTGTGGGGCGTGCCCCCTAGGAGTCGCCGTGCCATTGCAGCGGGGAGGGACGCGGGAGGCGGTATGGATGAATTGGAAAATAAATAAATAAATAAAAAGCAACGATGAACGCTGGGGGGGTTGGGGTTTGAGTGGATGGAAGAGTATAACAGAATCCCACCCGCTCACACACATCGTTCAACCAGATAGGGGGGCCCAGAAAATGTTTGGAAACCACTGGACTAGAAGTTGAACTGGAGATTACTGACTTTGACTTTAAGTCAAAAGCAAAGCATCTTCGTTTTTTTTTAAATTCCCTATGGAGATGTTTTTAGAGTGCTGTTTATCTTTACAAGGTGAGACCAGGAATGTTATACTTCTGTACATTCATTTCTGATGGAGCTTGCCAAATGACTGGCGAAATTTGAATTGGAATGTTTAATAAATTAGTATTCATTTAAATGAGTGAAGGTGCTGATCGGTCTTAATTTTTTATTATCTCAAGTCACATGCATGTTTTGAATCTTCACACGTCCACATTGTTCTATTTTGCTCTGGAAAAATTTATTTTGTGATCGGCTTTGTGTTCTACAACACAGGGTTTTCTTTTTCTGCTTAGTGTAAGTAAGATATACTCAGCAGCATGGCAAAGAAATTATATGATCAGCTTCTGAGGATACAGCCAACTGATCGAGATCGCGTAGAATGTGGTGTGATTTATGAGGAAGCAACATAGAAAAAACTTTCTTTTTTATTAATAAAATGAGCAAAAGACTTTTATGAATGGAAAATGCATGCTGCCAATGAAACTATGCCGACCATGAGGTACGTAAGGGGATCCTAATGGTAATAGAAAAGTTTGGCAAAGATTGCAAGGAAAAGAGAGCATGTGACATGATAGGAGTGACAAGTGGAGCAGGGAAAAACTGAATCCGATCAACTGAATGGGGAACAAGGAGTAAATACAGTAAACAGAACACAGCGCATAAGAAAAACACAATTACCAAATTGTAACACTAATCAACACATGCAGAATTCTAAAAAAAATATATATATATTTCTGAGCTTTTTTTCCCCATTATTGCCTATCTGCAGTATAACATGATTGTTTAAAGTTTTACACTTATAAAACATTGCTGTATGTTTGTTTTTCACCTGGTGTACAACTCTATAATCATCCAGACGGCGTACAGGTGGATTTTACGTTGGGATGCCTTTGCGAATATTTGAGATGGACTGGATGATGGCATGAAAACATTAATAATGGAGCAGTTGGTTTCCACAGAGACTGAACGCAGGCTGCTGCGAGCTCAACTTTAACTAAATATTGCAAAAGCTTTATTAAAAACATACCTACAATTAAAAAAAACAACAAAACTTTAAACTATTGTATTCTTTAACACGGTAAGAAAATAACGAGCTAAATGAGTGCAAACTTATGCATGAATGTGAATTTGTGCTAAAACAGGCAGTTTGACATTCCCCATATATTCTACATTTCCAGCAAAACAAGCTTCAGATTACAATTTCAGTAATGTTAACACGGCGTCATGCACCTTTACACACTTCGACTTTGGCACCGTTGACAGAGAGTCATATTACTTTCTCACAGTGGGACAAAATTGTATACCTGAAAGCTATGATACCAACAAAGACCAAACCCTAATATTGCAGGTAGAAAGAGAGCTGGAATAAGCATCTTGTTGAATATTATTCCTGAAGGACGGCTGGAGTGAATTTGTAAAGTTCAGGACACTGTAACTTATAGCGTTGCATATGCAGTTTGTGCTGTGTATGTAATGGGGCTGGCTGCATGGCAGAGGCTTTGTGTACGCAGCATGCTGAGAATATCGAAATGCTTTCTGGAGCAGCAAGGAGCAATCTTCACAACTCTGTCACCTGAAGTGTAAAAGAATTGAAGTTATCTCTGCAGTCTGTCAGAGGCTGCCAAAGTTGTGCTGCAGCTGGACCGAATGAGAAGTATCTCAGACGTCACACTACGCTACAGTGCAGTAAACAACCGGAACTCAAGGTACGCTTGCTATAAGTCTGCGAGCTGGTGTGTGTTTGTGGTAATCCTTTTCCTGTAACAGACAGAAACAGATAGACTGACTGTGTGATTCACTTAAAGAGCTCCACAGGGTTTGTTCAGCTTTTTTTTTTTTTTTTTTTTTTTGCCATCAAGCTATCACAAATGACTTCTTTATATGTTTTATAGTGGTTTTCAAAAGTGAAGACAGCACCGGAAAAAATGTTTTTTAAGGTTATGATAGATCACGTTGAAAACCTTTTACACCCTTGATTTGACGTTTTTCCTTTACATTTCTGTTCAATGCCAAACAAATCGGGGAGAAATATAAAAGTAAAAGTGCGCTAACCTGATTCCATAAGTGTTCACACTCAAAACCAAGCACAATTGAATTTCACCATTCGGTCGTCCCTATTTGTAGTCTATCTGCGTGCCAATGGTAATATTTGCCCACTTTACCTTGCAAAAGTTCTACAAACATGTCAAGTTGTTTGCTAACACAGATTCCACGACATAGTTATACTCTCATATTTTGCAGCATTTTAAACTTATTTTAAAAATACCCCTAAAATGATTCTTTCATACTGCAGGGTAAAATTGTTTGGCAGTTTTAAGAAACATTTAAGAAGTTTATTCACAAGGACATGATTTTTGAAATACTATTCTTTTTCTCTTGAAGAATTCTCTCCTCTGACAAGACTCCAACATCTTTCAAATAATTTATCAAAGACAGTTATCTGGTGAATAAAAAGCACAGATGTGGCACCATTAGTAGTTATGATAATTGATGACATGCAACTTTTCTCAAGGCGATAGATAGATAGATATTTATTTATTTTTTTTACCTCTTCTTGTTCGTAGGTTCACAGTCAAGTAATAGACAATGACCAACACATATACATACCATTACCTTGTCCTTCAAGGATCTTTTTTTTAGTCCCAGACTGCCTCAGAGCAATGTCACAATTGGGAACGCAGTAGCTTTTTAGATAGGTTCGTCACATCTTAACAACCTAGTAGCAAAGCAAGATATTTCTTTTGCTAATAGTAGTGCTTGTTGTGTTGAGAAATGTTAATGAAATGAATGAAATAAGATTACCTTATTTTTATTTTAACATTGACTCTTTTAATTATGTTAGGTATTGTTATTTGCCTGTTTGAATTTTGCTATTTTTGTATGTTAAGCTTGTGTACTGGCAGCAAGTTAAGCCTGAATTTAGTTTATCTACTCTGAATAAATGCCCCGTTGAAAAAAAACAGGGCATTTAAAACAGTAAAAATAAAACAAACTAGCATAGTAATAATTAATATTTACAAATGTTTAAAAGGAGTCTCTAGAACTAGAATACTTTAAACAAACTATCCCATCAAAAACAAACTGATCAAAGAATTGTTGTGTTTTTTTTCAGTTATCAAAACTTTTTTCTTAATTTACTTTGACACCTGATAAAATGATCACTACAAATCCCTGCAACCTATTTGCTGATGACATGTCCCAGTAACACAAGCCACATTCATCCCCAATTCTTAGAACTGCTTCATGCCGCCAACTTATCTGATGACATCACTGAGTAATGCAGTTCACTCCACTGTTTTGCTCTACTGTAACAATTCAATTCTCATGTGATGCAATTTAAAGCAATGACTTTTAAGCTATTGAAAAGTAAAGTGATTATAAGAAGCCAAGTGTCAAATGTAAGCTAAACTGCAGTACAAAGCAACACACTTTTATTTATTTATTTTTTCAAAAACAGGAGTTAAATGCAGTTTGAATCGTTTTTTGTATCATTTTGCTATACTTACAACAACCATCAGTGGCTGTTTTAAGTAAAAAATAATCATAAAACACAGTTAAGTGACATATGTCAGTGAAGTTGATAAGTCATGTAAAGTGATGGATTTGAAAAGTTTGCAGCTCTCTGGCTGGCAGTATTAATATAAATTACTAATATTGTGGAAGAAGGAAGGCATATTATTGGCACTGGAGGCGAGATCAAAACAGACTGAGCTTTTCATTTTTGCTGCCATGCTCCACATGACATGCTGTATTATGAACAATCCTCCCATTTTGCCAAGCTCTTTGGATATTTACTTTTCCGCTCTGCGTGTGCGTGTATGTGTGTGTGTATTTTTCTTCAATTTGCTTTGTTTGCATGTTTGTGTTATGTGTAGTGAGAAGAAAACTACACATCAGTGTTCCAGATCTTGACACAATAACGGCATTTTTTTATTGAAAAAGGAGATAGAATGGATTATTGTAGAGTACTAATTATGAAAACTCAGACATTTCTTTTATTTAAGATAGCATTAATTCATATTTATATTAAATGCCCTACATCTGGATGCTTTTCCATTTATCTTAAAATAAAAGCCTTCCTATGGAATACAGTATACATAACTGCGGAGCAACACATTATAGGACTCTTCTTTCCCAGAACGTGCCTAATTTCCTCACATGTGCAAACATGTAAGAAATAGTTAAATATACATTTGTGTTTGGTTGTGAGGAGCTTGAAAGTTCTTTTTAGCCTAAGTGAAAATACCTGACTTTCACACAAAACCTGCAATACTTCAATGAAAATAGGCTGGCAATTAATGCTTTCTTTAGACTTTTGTGAATATTCCTATAACATCAGTTGTTTACAATAAATTCCCTTCCTATCGTTCTCTCTACGCATAAATGCTTAGTCCAGAATAGAATGTCATATTGTAGTGTAATATAAGTTTTCAAGTGTCCAACACTTATAACAAGGACAGAGTTGTTGATCAGTAATTTCATCTGAAACGATTACATTTTTATTTGATAAAGCAAGGTTAACAATTTATTTTTTGACTTTATATTATAACCTGACAGAAGAATCAGCAATTTTCTTTTACAGCATTGATTCGCACCTCTCTATAACAAGTACCATCTCAGTAAATGCAAGGTATTCCAACTACCACCTAGCTGACAGACACAGGGGTGACAGCGAGGTCAGTTTTTCCAAGGCCCAGGTGAAGGGGAGTCAAGAACCGGGCCCTCTAACTATCGAGTATAGTTAAGATTATAAGATTTTTTTTTTTTTCAAAATAAGCCTGCTACTGAAAGAAAAAAAATATATAATATAGAACTTGTTATAAAGCAAAAAATAATAAAAATGAAGCTATTGAAAGGGAGGAGAATGAAAAAGGAGACTATGGGTGAGGATTAAGTAAGTTTCTGAATAATGACACATTTTCTAATAGTTGAAGAAAGCAGAGGATGGGGCTCCATCTAAGATATTCTTGTCCTGGGCCCAATCAAAGCATCCAACTGGCTTGCTAACTGACATAAGAGTGGTACAACAAGACAATCAGTTTGTTGCGATCTGTCATAAAGAAAAAAAACTACAACTACAAAACATTCTCCTTACTTCAATCTAAGAATTTTGCATAGATTTTCTTAGACATGAGTTGTAAAACTTATGACTTGCGTCAAGGGCTTTTGTCAGTCCCTACGATAGATTTTCACGTTTCACGTTTGCTAGAAATTTGGCCCATTCCTTTGGAAAGAACTGATAGCTGCCTTGCTCAAACACATTGTTTCAATGCTGCACACTAATTTTCTGTAAGATTGAGGTCAGGACATTGTGATGGCCACTCCAAAAGACTGACATTTCTTTTGTCTTTAAGCTACTTTGTAAGTAATTTAGATTTGCATACGCAATTCATTTGAAAGATCAATTTGTAACCGAATTTGTCTGACAAACAGTTTTGATATGATCCTTCAGTATTTTTGTAAAATACCCTCTCCTCATTATGCCATCTATTTTGTGGAAATAGATGGCCGAACATCTTATCAACCAGATATTGCAACCCGGGTAGTATACAATTGAGATGGGCTTGCAGTCCTCCCATTTTCTCTCCAAATGTAACAATAATCATTGTGGTCAAACTTTTTAATTTTCATTTCATTTCACAAGTATTCGCTCTTGAGTAATTTGTAAACTGGATCTGCCTTTTTATCTTACTGTTGGAATAATGGCTTTTTTTCTCCCTTAGCGTGCTTTCAGCCCACATCAGTACAGGACTTTCTTTTACTGCACATAATAAATGTCTCACCAGCTTCCGCCAGCAAAGGTGTTTTGCTTTTATTCTAGGGTTGAGACACACATACACCGAAACACTTTCATCTCTGGGACACAGAACCCATCTCCTTCCTCAGCAGCATGACTGGTGATCATTTTCTCCATTATCTAACAATGCATCTGTTCGTAGCATTACTTGAACAGATGAACGTGGCACCGTCAGACATCTGGAAATTGTAACCACAGTTGTTAAGGTTCACAGTTGCCTTCCTGACATCTTGGATGATTTCTTTTGATTTTTTTTTCCCAATGAAATCACAGAAGAAAGTAGGTGAAAACTGCATTTCCAAATTAATACGATGCACAATAAGCTATGTGAAACTTAGATCATCATCTGGGTATTTTCCTAAATTGTTTTAAGACATAGAGGTCTTGGTGTAGGTGACCATTTCAAATAAAATAATATAAACAGCTATGAAGCTTTCTTTCATTATTTTTAGAACTTACAAATAGAAATACCTGTGCTTAGTAATACTGACTGACCCAAAAGAGGGCAAGTTTACTTATTTAATGGACAGTAAGAAAAAGAGGTTGTGTCTTTTCACGCAGTTTTTTTGTAAATATCTGTTTTCAGCTGTGTGGTGTCCAACCATATCATTACAAATCAGATGGATAAGATTCACCATCGTCCTACAAACCTCATTGGCTTCCACGTAATTGCGCCTTCCTGTCACACGATATAGCTGTATGCAAGTCGACAACCATGACCAGAGTGTGTTAGTGCTTTTTCCAGTGGTAACAAACTGGGTTTTGTAGATTTACCCATAATCAGCATGTAGCTTGACCATGATGTTTACCCAGGGAACGAACAGCAACAGAAGGAACGAGCACAGGCAGGATCAGTGCTGACCAACTGTATGGTTTAAGTGTTAATGAAAATCTTATAAGCTGGGATTTGATAAAAGGACTTGATTTGAGGTTACCATGAATTGCTTTTGTGTTAATGCACAGGGCAGAATACATAAAGCTTCTTTGTGGAATATGCTTATTTTTGTCAATATATAGACAGGGGTGTTAAATTATATCTATAATTTTAATGATTAAAGGTCATACGAATTAATCATCTTTGCATTAATTATTGAAATACGGCTAAGTAGTCAAAGGAAAACCTTTCCTTCTGCTGGAAAGCAGAGTAGGCTCAGTGATGGGACTGATTAATTTACTTCCCTAAACTGTCAAAGCAGAAGGGCTCAGTGATGGGGGGAAGCATTTCAAATATTCAAAGGGCCGAATGTTCTTGTAAAACATCTATTAATCATGGAGATTTTGGCCAGGCAGATGAATTGTGGTGTCGGCTTTCAGTGCATGCTGCCACGGAATCATTAACTGCGACATTCGCTCAAACCAGAACAGATACGGAGGCTAATCAGCGGCTGTAATGGACACACTTCATAATTGTCAGTCCTTTTACAGAATCCTAAGGAGATTGAAGCTGGGGAGGCTGAAAGCACAAAGTGTAAAGGCAGCTTTGATCGTATGAGCTGAGAAAGTGATGGGCCTATATACTCATTATTTTTACCTTCGAGTTTTGTGTCTAAAGAACACAGAGGATTTCCAGCATTTAATTCCACAATATTTTTAAACTAGAAAAAAAAAAAAGTCATCCCATTCTTATAGCTACTGAAGCGAAGTCAGTTCTCTATAATTAAGGCAACTTTATGGGCACTGTTCCCATGCGAGTGTATGTACAAGTACCTGTGCTAGATGTTTCATCTTTATTAGCCACAGCATGGTAAGCCGGGCTCTTCATGCACTAATCCCCAGCTAAAGAAACAGCTTTCAAGGAATTAACATCAAAAGTAAAGCTTTGCGTGCCAGCGGGGAAGCTTTCAACGCAGCCTGCTTCAACTATCTCCTAAGTATTTTCAGAGCCTGGGGGATGAAGTGGAAGTTAAGTTTAACTTGCTCTGTGTTCTTCTGTGAGTCTTTGACCTTGTTCTCAGGTCTCTTTATAATCCCAGGTATGTTTAGGTCCATTGCAGCTTTTCTTGCATTTGTATGAGCCAATGCAAGAGGGTAAGGAGTTTTCACCTTCAAGCTGCTTATTTTTGTGATCTTGAGGTTTAGGGTGCACCGTGCTGGGTTCCTGGATTAGCATCTGATACACAGAGATACCTGCAATAGTCGTTGATGCCTACATGATCTTCCCATATCTTCATATGCTCGTTAAAAGAAAAGCTTACCAACAGTGCACAGCAGCTACCAATTTTGATGCATTTTAATGGGAGTCTTATTTGATAGACAATCAAAAAGTTGCATATCTTGTTAACAGTTTCCATCTTTTAAAGCTGCAGTATGTAGTTTTTTTTTTTTTTTTTTTTTAAAGATTTTTTGAGGCTCTAGTGGCCTTTATTTGAAAGTAGCTTGACAGGAAATTAGGGATTGAGAGAGGGAGAAGACATGCGGCAAATGTCACCAGGCCGGAATTGAACCTGCGACTACCGGCATGAGGACCAAAGCCTCCATATGTGGGCTGTGCTCCGCACCTGCGCCACCACAGCACCCCGCAGTATGTAGTTTTTAAAGTGTTTTTTTTTTTTTTTTAACATATCGTGACAGTATGTTATGAGACAGATAATCTCGATCGATTTCCTCCACCTCTTTCCTGTGCTACTATTGCCATCTGAAGAAATAAACTGCTTCTGACCAAATACAACCAATCAGAGCGAGGAGTGTTTTAACACAGCTAATTGGCTAGTACTCGCTGCTAAATCTGCTAATGGGGAAAAACAACCACCATTGTTACAGAAAAACCGTTAGCATCGCCACTGCTGTCATCGGTGGCTATGCTAACTAGATTGATCATTCACAACAGGATCTGCTGATGGGGAAAAGATGTAGTGGTACCAGAGAGGGGAGGAAGGGAAGGGAGGATGAGCAGCGCCACGGGAGATTGTGATTGACAGGCCTAATGGCTGCCCATGGGCTCTGATTGGTTGTTTCAAGTTGGCACTGGGAGCACTGGGAGAAGGCAGTGTCTCATAACATACTGTCACGACATAGTGAGATTTTCATCAAATCCATAAAAATATCTTTTTATGAAATTACATAATACAGATTTTAAAAAAACTAAAATCCATAAAAATGTGGGATGTAATTAAACTCAGCCACTAATTCTGATACTCCCAAAAAAATAACTATTTACCTTCAAAAGTCACCTAATTAGTAAATTGAGTCCATATGTGTATAATACGATCTTAGCGTAAAGTTATCCTGTGAAGGCCTCAGAGGTTTGTTAGATAGACAACAAAGACCATACTTGGTTGTTGAAAATGGCATTAGCACTTTCAAGGTTACTGTTTTTATCATAATTCTTTAAGAAAAAGATATGTGTAAAAAAAACAAAAATTATGTGTGTGTGTGTTTTATTTTTAAGGTAACATTAGCATACACTGGCCAGAAACTTTTGAATAGCTCCAAATAAACGATTGCACTAGGTGTTCCAAATGCTTCCCGTCTTTTATAGCTGAATACAGCCGACAAACGGTTGGAGCTTGTATAACGGTTCTTTTAAATCTTTATAACATTAGGACTGTATAGCAGCACACCATATCAGACTCCTAAAACCCATCTGAAGAGATGACTGTTTGACCCATAATGATTGCTTTCACAATGCTTGCTCTTGCTTATATGGCTGTAACTCATTTGCTCTTTCACAGACTCCGACAGGCTGGATTGAGCTAAGGGACAGCGGTGACTGATTCATGGTGTCTTTCCAAAGTACAATTGGAGAAAACGACTTTGGCTGCTTTGCTTTGTTGCTCAAAGCAATATCAAAACATAAACCTTATGCCTGGGGAAGACCACAATGAGTTCTCTGTAGTGCAATAAATCACTTGTCCACCTGATGTTAACATCACATCAGGCAATCATCTTTCTCCACTCCAAATGTGCTCATAAGCTTTGTGAAAAAAACCCCCAAAACAAAACACTGAAGCAAGTGCCAAAGCTTATCTCCTACCTGGAAAACATCAGTTTTGAATAGTGAATAATCAAGCAAATGTACAGGATGGTAAAATAGCTCTAAAAGTTGGTATTTAACTTGTTGGCACAAACTATTTACATTATATAAACTGACATTGCATGTTCAACTGACTTTAATACCCTTCTAATTAAATAAGGTTGCAATAAATTCACTTCAATCAAATAAGAACTCCATCCAGAAAAAAAAAAATTGAAAATAGAAAAAACAAACACCACTAATGCCATTTTTTTTAACATCGGCTTTGGAGGTAAAACTCACTCAAGTTATCTTATAAACTGTAAGTAAATAGCATCTTTTCATCTTATGGTATGGCTATTGTTGCCATGAGACACAGATGTAGATTTGCACATTGCTGTGTCTTTTGGGTCTTATTTTACATTAAAAAAAATCAATCTATCTGTTTATCCATTGAGCTATATAAATAAAATGCCAAAATATTTTGGATGATTTAGATATTTTATGATGATTTTGTGGCTTGACATGACTTATTGCTTGTCTAATAATACATTTTTAACCATATTTCTAATCTGACATTGTACATAGGACACAGGATCTTTGTTGAAGGACATGGCTGACTGCTGCAGATCACTCATCTGTCTGCAATCACCTCATCACAATCTGCATATGATGATCAACCATTTCTCTGTACAGTCAAAACCATAAAGATGACAGGTTTTTATTGTGAGAATATTGTTTATGCTTTGCAATAGATGGAAACTGCAGGGCTCAGTTCAACAAAGAACTTACTTAAGACCGTTGTTTGTGAACCTTCTTGACCCGCCACAGTTTCCAATAAAATACTTGAATACATTACGGATTTCTGAACAATCAGGTTGTTCAGCAATTTTGTTTTGTGGCTTGTCCTCCTTGTGAAAAGCTTCAGTCAGTCAGCATTTTTCCTGCGACTGTTCAGCAGTGTCAAAGTCCAGTCCTCGAGAGCCACTGTCCTGCATTTTTTTAGATGTGCCAGTGGTCTAACACGCCAGAATCAAATGGTGAATTACCTCTTCAGTATGTAGACAAGTTATCCAGAATCCTACTAACAACCTAATTATTTGATTCAAGAGAGGCTCATCTGAAAAAATACAGGACAGGGGCCTACTGTATATACTATGGTATTTCAGTCTCCTTTATTTTCAAAATGAGCAACTCAACTAAATAATTTATAATCTTGAAAAGATGAAGAAGTCTGCTGCAGTTGCAATTTTGCTTGTACTGTCCTGCCAAAGTGAAATTTCTTACATCTGTCTGACACAGATGAGCAGAGGACATTTTTTTATACAGGACATTGTGGTTTATACAGGGAATACAGAGTATTGACACCCTGAAACCACCGTCTCCCATCACTCCTATCCCCTCACATACACATACACCCAGTCTCACCATGTGTACCAAAATGTCAACTCTTAGAACAATGTTTTGTCAATGAAAAAAAAAAAAAAAAATACATATATATATATGTGTATTTTTTTTTTTTTTTCAGTCAATCAAGTTCATTTATATAGCACATTTCAGCAACGAGGAGTTTTGCCTCATATTTGATCTTCTCCAAAAGACAAAAAAATATTTTCTAATGTATTTTACTCTATTGCTATGCTAAAATGTATTGATAGTAAATGTGATTTATACAGGGAATACAGAGTACACATACACCCAGTGTACCAAAATGTCAAGAACTATCTCATTTAATTTTGGTACTCAGTCGCAATCCCGATCCCGTTCATGTGCATCTCTTTACACTGTAGATGTGATGTAGCACAGATCATCTTGGGGTTATTTTGTGTCTAGACGATCCAAAATAATAATGATTTTATGCTGTACTGAAAAAGAAATTCAGAAGATAAACATTATGAACAGCCAAAACCATTTGCTTCTTGGATAATCACGTGTTTTGCTAGCAGAAGCAGGTGTTGTCATGCTTACATTCACTCTTAAAATTAAAAGATGCCTGCAGGCATATAATTTTCATTGTGCATACCCACTTATGCAATCATGGGTGGGGTGTTGTCTATCCCGAATGGTCACTGGGTGACAGGCAGAGCAGAAGGACACATCAAACAAAGAACCACACACCCACACTCATCCCTAGGTGCAAATTAGCAAAATAAATTTATCTAACAGTGATGTTTATGAACTGTGGAAAGAAACAGGAGTAAACATGCATGGGAAACTCCATGCAGAAAAAAACCAAGGCTACTTTTAATCACTCAGTCAAGCTCCAGCTCCAGAATGTTCACATTTAGACACTTTTTAACTAGAAAAGAAAGGTTAGAGAAAAACTTAGTGCTTCCTAACAAAAGGCTAATTGCAGTGTACCTTTTTTGTCTTAGCAGTACTTATTGTATTATTGAGAAAAATGTATGTGTTGGGGAAGAGGTTGTTCATGTTTTTCTGTAAAAATATACAGTCGGTGCTATTTTTACTTGACAGGAAAATGTATTTTTTGCGACAAGTTTATTGTCATTTAAAATGTACATTTCTGTAGTTGAATTATCCTGAACTTTGGACCAATGAAAGTAAATTACCCTGAACCCACAATTTTACCTGAGGTGCTTGTCTTGTGTATTTCCACTGCTTTTGCTGTTAATGTTAATTATATCCGCAGTCATTTAGAGGTTGATTGGATTCACAACCTTGATACCTGAGGCAGAAAGTGAAAAGTAAAATTATAAAAAGGTCTTAGAAGCTCCCTTAAAAGCAGATGGAGATGCATCCTCACACTTTCAGGACGCATAGTAAAAATCACTACAGCATATATTGCGGTGTAAAAATATTAGTTTTTTCATCATATTTAAATATTTCAGATAATTACACAAGTTTTAAAATGAGACACTTATAAATGAGACACAAAAAGCTATTTTAAATTATGATTTTATTTATTAATAGGAAACTGCTCTCCAAGCCAACCTAATCCTGCTGGAAAAAGTAATGGCTCCCCCTCTTGAATTATGAATTAACTGTAATTAACAAAATTTTTGGGAAGCTCCATTTCACTAGCCACATCCACACCTGATTACTCCCAAACCTGTATAAACAACAAGGTATTTTACCTGTCTGACAAAAATAGTCCCTGAGATTTACCAGTCTTTAAAAGTGTTACAAAACTTAAAATAGAGAAATCATGGAACAGCGGTGAACCTCGAACTAAAATTTCACAGACAGAACATCGACCCACCCATGAGCTCACAAAAACCCCACTGTAGTCAAACTTTCCTCTCAAGGCCAGTGTGTGTTCACGTTTTAAAAATAGGAAAAATATTGTGCCAAAATGTCATCCATGGGAGAGGTGCAAGGTAAAAACCACTGGTGATAAAAGAAACACAGAGGTCTGTCTCACATAAGAAGACTTTTAGAAGATTAAGATAAAAATTAATGTGAAAACTAAAAGGAAGATGTGTGCTTCTTGATGTAAATTTTACAAAGCATTTAATAAAAGAGCGGTGTGAATGGAGATTGTACTGTGTGATGGTCTGAACCTAAATCCATTCAAGAGGTTGTGTGTGAGGATTTAGGTTTTTGTGTTTTTTTGGTTAATTTAGTCCCTGTGTCGTGTGTTACTCCAGTGCTACCAGTGTGTCTGAGTTCTAAGCCTCTACGTTCATCTGTACTGATTTCTGTTCTCTCTTTCGTGATCATCATTAAAACTATCATCATTTCCACTACAGTCTGGGTCCAACCGCAACTGTCCTCACCACAAACAACCTGGAAGCAAAAAGCCCGAACCGTGATCTCCCCCGTTACTCGGTCTCTGATGGACACTAACGACAATAAACACACATAATAACATTGACTGAAAATGTTGCCTACTAGCTAAAGTTAATGTTAGTCACAGAGTTTAAAAAAAGTAAAACTCACCTTTGTGTCTGTGAATGTATAACCTTTCTCCAGCTTACTCGTTGGAGCTTCGGATTGAGGTACATCATTAATTGTTACCTTGGGCAAGCCCTGCAAGCACCAAGTGTAAAATGCAATTGTCAATAGACCGGAAGCGACCGAGCCACTTATCCCCAAAGGCGGAAGCTGACGTGCAAAGAGCACAATAGAGAACCGTCGCCCCCTAAGCCAGACATTCCCCTCTTTGTCTCAGCAGTATCAGCTCCAGTAATAGGGCCATCAGCTCCGTCCGAGCACCCCAGTCTACTATTGCTCTGCTCAATCCTCCCTCCGAATCTACCAGCAAGCTTCCCAAGCCAGCGGCTAGCCTCCCCCGACCCGACAGCTAACGAGCTAGCAGCTAGCCTCCACGAGCCAGAGCTAACAGCTAGCCTCCACGAGCCAGAGCTAGCAGCTAGCCTCCACGAGCCAGAGCTAACAGCTAGCCTCCACGAGCCAGAGCTAACAGCTAGCCTCCACGAGCCAGAGCCTAGCTTCCCAGAGTTAGCAGCTAGCGAGCACTTACCTGTGCTGTCTGTCGGCGCTCAGGTCTTCCTCGGAGCTCCAGCCGTCCTCCTGGACTACCTCGTGGCTTCAGCCGGCCTCCGGGCCGCCCTCCGCTCCTCTTCATGGGTCAACCCGGCCTCGCCACGACGTGTCCGCCTCCTTCGTCGCCGGCCGCCGTACCTGTCCCGAAAGGTAAGCCTCCTACGTCGCCTCCCACCGGACCTTTTCGGCAGGCTTCCGCCCTGACCGCGTTTGTTTTGGACCGAGTTGTTTTCTGTTCTTTGGACTACCTCCGTCCAGCGCCTCACCGCTCACTCTGGTTGGGTTATTTTTTTGCGTTTGGACATTGTTGGGCGTCTGGTAGCTGCCCTTTGAGAGGAGGTTTCTGTGTTTTTTGGTTAATTTTGTCCCCGTGTCGTGTGTCATCCCAGTGCTACCAGTGTGTCTGAGTTTCTAGCCTCATGTTCACCTTTGCTGCCTGGATTCCTGGAACCCTCACCGTAATTAACCCAATTCATAACACTGTGCCATGATCTTAACTAAGACAGTCATGTTTGAAAAGCCTGCATTGGGATTCAATTCAAACAATTCAGTCCATTTAAAAAAAAAAAAAAGATCTTCTATAGATAGGCAAACGACTCATTGTTAGTTATTGCAAACAATAAATCATGTTTTGTTGTCCACAAAGGTTGCTCAATTAGTTTGCAGGCTTAGGGGGCATTACTTTTCACTTATCCCGGTTGGCCTGGAGATCTGTTTCCCACTATTAAGTTCAACAATCTTTGGAAAACTACAGTTTTTAATCAGGTTATTTTTGTCCAACTGATGAACTGAAAAAAAATGTAAGCGTGACAACACAGCTAAAACTTTTAAATACTGTTCAATTAGGAAGGTTCAGATTAAGGATGACAGTTGATAAAGCAGCTAACTGTTAAACTTATTATTATTATTTATTATTATTTTTGTACATTTCTGTAAACCTAAGCTCCCCCACTTCAGCTCACTTATTTCTCCAGCACAATGTAGATGTTCAGTTCTTTCATTTGAAACTGAATCATTAAACTGAAATTGCAAGTGGAGCTATAGTTGCAGATTAATGTTCTTCATAACAGCCTTGATTTTAATAATCTGACTGAACGGTTTTTCCCATGTAGTATCGACATATCTTATAGTTCATTCCGTTAATGGAGTATATTATGGTTTGTATAAAGTTCAATCTTTCAGCTTTGCTTTCTTTTCTTTTTAGGTCTTTAGTTTCCCCAATTCCAAATAATGTCTGATTATCACATACCTAGAACTGCTTTCTTTTCAAAGTGCCAGTATGAGCATCTTACATTAACTCTGCAGAGTCACTGTAAAATTGCCTTCGAAATTGGTTGGAGCATTTTAACCCTCGTTCCTCTTCTCTTTTTGTTTTTTTTTTTTTTTTTTTTTTTTTTTTTTTTTTTTTTTTTTTTTTTTTTTTTTTTAAAATTATTAACAAAAATTCTTTTTAGTTCCCAAAAAACCTTCTCCTTGTTATACCTAAAAAATT
>CAEGAE010078858.1:0-17057 GCA_903067095.1 Girardinus metallicus | reverse complement strand
TATATATATATATACATATACATATATATGTATATCACCTCAGTGAGGCGATAAACCTATATATATATATATATATATATAGGTTTACTTTAGGTATATTAAGAAAAGAAGCCTAATGGAGTCATGACGTAGTTGTAAAAGTAGAGCCAATACTCCGTCTATGGAGGTTATTAGTCTTTTTAACAGCTGTCCCTGTAGGTTTGATTCCTAGGACCTTTTCTACGTGTATTTTCTCTTCTCTCTATCTGTTTAATTTGATTCAGTTCAGTTTATATACGTAGTACTCATTTGTTTCGTTTCATTTCAATCACAAATACATTCCTATTGAACCTAATTATCAAACAGTGCATTAGTTTCAGTTTATTATTAGAATTAGTTAAACATTGTGGCTTTGACTGTGGTTTACTCACATCTCAAAGCCTTTTAAATGTCTGTGTAGCACTTTCTAGTGTGAGGGTCTGGGGTCGGTGGGTGGGCTGGTAGGGCATTATAATTTCTTCTCATCTGGCCCGATTGGTTTGAGTAGCATTTATAAATTTAATCATTTCAATTTGAAAACCGCTTCTTATATATTTTGTAGGTTAAAACATGTTTACTTGTCAAACATTTAAGTGTGACAAAAGAGCAAAAATGGAAGAAATGTATAAGGAGAAAAATACTTTTTCACAGATATGAAAGAGGTGGTGTACATCTGCTCTCGTATGTTGAGTATTTGATTTTCAGCCACTTTTGAACCCAAATAATTTATTGGTGACAACGGGATAAAATATCACTGTGTGTCTCGTGCCTATGAAGTGCTGGATGTGCAGCAATATAATTAAAATAGGTGACACATACTTTGGTAAACAAAAAGACCTGTGGAGAATTGCAAAACTTCAGTTTACTGAAGCACATCCACGTGCACAATACAATTTGCACCCTGTATACATTCAATTGATTTCTAGAATTTAAAGAAGGGGATTTTATTCTCAGTAGGAGGTGAAGAGGTGATGTATAAACAGTAATTACCTGGGTGATAATCTCCCACGTGGACGGAGAGGTCAATGTAGCGACATCAGCAACCTAACAACAATTAGATTACTATAAATCCCCGTTTCATCGCAGGAGAAGCAGGTGAAAAAAAGAGCTGCAGAGGGTGAGACAGAGGGCAGGACCATTTCCCCCTCTGCTGATTGGTGTCAAATGCTTTTGAATCATTTGGAAGGAAGGGCTATGATCTTTCTTCACACAGACACACAAGAACTCCCTCTGTGAATTCTCTGTCTTTTATTAGTATATAAATCTCAGAAAAGGAAAAAAAAAAAATCTTCCAGTATGGATCAGTGGACGTCACCTCACACACACTAACACACACGCACTCACCCGCACAAACCCACACTCTGCAGAGCCGAACTAACGAGCCAGTTATGAATTATGCCCTTTCTTCCAGGAACGACGGCACTTTATCTCTTCCTGCTCATGCATCCCTCCATCTCCAGTAACTTCCCCAGTCCAAAGACATACGAGGAAGTCCAGTTCTTTAACACCAACAACTACCACAAAGGAATCGACTGGTGAGCGCCCACGCACAATACCACACACACACTTCTCACCTTCTTTCATTTCTTTGTCTTTTATTAGTCAGTGCCTAAGGTGAAACAATAGATAACAACCCACCTTTTCTTCATTTTGTGAGGTTGTTATTAGCTTTCACCTTCCTGTACAGACTTTAGTAATGCGTCAGGCAGTTCAAAACAGCTCAACAGTGTCCTCAAAATGAAGCTTTAATCCTGTAGTGTAAGCCAACAGACATATGTCGGCCTAAAATGACCCATAAATGGTTTACTTAGCTGACAGACACAGCTGTCGCATCCTCCAGAAACACTTCTTCATTGAAAATTGCTTAAGCCGTATCATCAGACTCCTTAGGCACAGATAAAGTCTAGAATGTGTTGACTTTCCAGACTGCATTTGACTTTGAAATTATGTGCAAAGCCGCTGCCTTGTATTGCTGCGGCTTACAAAGTTTTGATTAATTGCAGATGTCTGTGAGTGTGGTGTGCATCTTAAAATGATGTCTGCTTTGCCTCAGGTACATGGAGTTTTTCCCCGTGCCGTCCAATGTTAGCACAGATTTCATGTTTGAGAAGAGTGCCAACTATTTTCCCTCAGAGGAGACCCCACGGCGAGCTGCTGCCCTGTTGCCCAAGGCCAAGATCATCACTCTGCTCATCAACCCGTCTGACAGGGCCTACAGCTGGTATCAGGTGAACACACTCAGCACAAACACACTCACGTTTGACCGTGACTGCACATGCATAGTGCCTCTTAAAAATGTTCAAAGCCCTTGATGTTTTTCACGTTTTGTCACAATTACAGCAAAAAGGAAAACCACGGACAGTCTGGGGGAACCACTGATAGGTAGAAGAAAGGTTAATCTTGTCAGACTAAGATTAAGCTCTGTGGCCTACATGAAAAGCCTGTGCCAGAATACTACTAGACTACACCACCCTAAACCTACCAACACCATGGTGAAACACTGTATAGGCAGCATTATGGTGCGGAAATGCTTCTGTCAGTCAGGAGAGAAAAACTGGTCAGAGCTGTTGGGAAAATTGGAACACAAAAATGTCAAACAGCCTGTAAGACATTTATGAGAGCCCATTTTTAGAAGAACCAAAACATCTGCCTTCAGATGTGCAAAACTGCTAGAGATATGCCCCCAAAGAATTTAAAGCTGTGACTGGAGCAAAATTTTAAATATTTTTCAGTGAGTCATTATACATAGCTGTTGATCTCTTAACGTGTATTCTTTTCCTTCCACTTTGCAATTATGCACCACTTAGTCTTGGTTTACCACATAAATCCCTGATTTAACACATTAAGGGTTGTGATTATAATGTCAAAACATGCACATGCTTTTACACTGTACTGAATTGCAATAGCTGTCTGCATCATGCTGTGAAATGCCTCTGTCTCTATTTACATAAAGTTATTTATCTAAGATGGAGCTTATGCCACTAGTTAATGTTGAGTTATTGGGTTTGTCTGGTATATCTGCATATTCCCCTATCAAAAACCCTGAAACTGAGTTCTTAAGCCTGTTTGATAAATAAGAAATAAATACAAACATGTCATCTCCAGTTTTATGTTGTTTTCTTCAACACCGATCGATAAATAAGAAAAAACCCCGATGTCCAAAGCGAGATCTCTGAAGCCTCTTCTGTTGTTGTGCACTTCTCTCCAGCATCAAAGAGCTCATGAGGACCCCGCAGCCCTGCAGTTCACCTTCTATGAGGTCATCAGTGCAAGAAAGGGAGCTCCTGCAGAGCTGCGATCCCTGCAGAGTCGCTGTCTCCTACCAGGCCTCTATGCTGCACACCTGGAGAGGTGGCTGATGTACTATCCATCTAACCAGGTATGTACAGTCACAGACACAAGCCAATGACTGGCATTATAATTCCAAACAAATTTAAAGCCAAATGTTTATCTGCTTTGACTTTTAGCATAATTTTTTTCATCATTTAAATTACATTTTAACTTTTTTGAATGCCTTTTTTAATCTGTAACACTTTGTTTTCTATAAACATCGGGATTGATATGGCACTGAAGTGTCAGTACCTAATGCCCCCTACCCCTGTTTGTCTCTGTGTGTGCAGGTGATGATCATTGACGGCCATCAGCTTAGAAACGACCCTGCAGCAGTGATGGATGAAGTGCAGAAGTTTCTGGGTGTCACTCCTCATTTCAACTACTCCCAGACTCTAACGTGAGTGTCTGACTTACTAAATTACTCTTGCCTGTAATTTACAAGTGGGATGAATGCTATTCAATTTGGATTCATCAACAAGTTCCCAAAATCCCAAATCTGTGGGAAGCCTGACATCTGCTGGTAAACAGCTTGATCCAGATCCTCAGCAACATCTCAGGGTCACACCGTAAACAAAAACAACAGCAATATCAAATGACTGCTAATTGAAGCAGTGAAAAAAACAACAAATAATCATGTTTTAAAAAATGTTTTCTTTAAAAACAACATTAAGTGAAAGTGACAAAACACACGCAAAAAACACAACTTTCTTTCTCATTGTTGGGTGCCACAATGGTTATTGTACACCCTAACTTGCATAAAGTTCACCAGCAGTGTCAAAATTTCCTCAAATTCATTTATCTCTTCTCTGCCTGCTGTCCCTTGGAAAAAATATTTTCAACTCTTCAAATTTCCCACAAATTTCAGCATGAAATAATGGTGGTGGCTGCATCATGCTAAGTTTTTTTTTATTATTATTGACTTACCTATAAATGCATAACATGGATTTACAACTATGTTCCTGTGTTTTCACAATTATCTGCTTTGTGCTGGTCTGTTACACATAGTCCAAATAAAAGACATTGAAGTTTGTAGTTTTAATATGCGGAAAAGTTCCAATAAATAGTTTTGCAGAGCACTTTATAGTCAGTCAGTCTCGGAAACAGAATGCAGGATACTGTCTCTTGTCAGCCAAGCATCTACTCTTGATATATCGCTTGTCCTCTAGAACAGGCCTCCAGGAATCCAAAGTGTTCAGGATAAATGTTTAATATATATATACCTCTGGTTGACTGGACACTCACACTCCAACTGTGTCTAGTGTAGTTTGAACAACAGTTTTCCCACACTCAGTTTCTTTCCTCTAAATATGTAGTACAATACTCTGTAACAGTTAGATGACCAGCAGTTCAGCCTGACTGGTTGTTGTCAGCCATTTATATTACAGCAACCTTATTTTGTATTGATTAGCTGTTTTTATTTTTTCCACAATAAGATTCAACTGTTTGCTTCAGTATCCACTTTCCATGCCTGTAATCTTTCAAGGACAGATTAATACTCAAATAGTGTCTTGGAAAAGTTTTCACACCCTTTAAAGGTTTTTCTCATTTTGTCACATTACAACCACAAATCAAACCAAAGTGATGCATAACTGTGAAGTGAAACATTTAGTAATCAGAAAAGTCAGGTATGCATTCAGTCCCCTTTACTTTAATACTCCTATATAAAATCCAGTGGACCAGCGAACATCCGCTTTGGAGCCACATGGACGTCTGCAGAGTGAAGCATGTTGGCGGCCTAAGATCTCCTTCCAACCTCGGACTGTTTTTTTTTTCAGTCTTGGAGTGGTTTATTTCTGCAGATAGACTTAGGACCACTGAGAAGAACCAGAAGAGCTGTCTCATATTTTACTGTCAGGACATAGTGACAGTTTTAATAAATATGTAAAAAATAACCTATTTTCATAGAAGTTAACTTTAAACCTCCACAACATTTAGTTACTTCTACAGTTCATTGTAGCAGTTTCTCATCCCGTCAGACAAATTGCAAATATTTTTGACATGCATCAATTGTTTCCATTTCTTCAGCTTTAAAACATTATCACTTGCTTGTGTTATTTAAGTCAAAGTGAACTATGCTTATAAATGCAGAATAATAATTACAAATAAGACTAAAAGTCCTTATTTATTGCTTGAGTCATTACAAAGAAGAATGTTGAAGTAGTTGTAAATGTCTGGTAATTTTATTTATTTCTTTATCATTATTTCCTGAAAATGTTTCCCAAATTGAACAATTTCTCTCAAGTGAACCTCAGCTTCTACTCATGATATTGTTTACAGTTATTCACAGCATTACCCAAAGGGTGTTTCTTATATTTGTTGTAAATGAGTTTACACTTTTGCTTCTGCACAATGCTGTGAACGGGTTAGAACTGGAAAATGCATGTGCAGTAATAATGTTAAGCATACATATTCACCGTCTTGTACTCATTTACAGTAATGCATAACTTAATTGTATCATTTACAGTTTTTCTTGATTGCTGTCATGCAGCTGTCAACTCCACATTATCAAAACAATTAACACGGCTAAACAGTGGAACTCATGGTCAAAGTGGCACATTTTGTTTGCAGAAGGTTCAAACTGCCAAAACATTTAAAATAAGACACAAAAGCAAATATTGCCATCAAACAACACACCCTGCAAACAAGTGTATGAGCTCTTTCAATCAATCATATCATAAGGGGGAACAAAATACAGCATTCATGCACCTTTGCTTATCATTGTAGCACATTGCGTCTCTTTCATTCCAGTGCCATTTAGTATGTTTCTACATAAACTGTGACAAATTGGATCCTGAATCAGAAATGCTTTAAAGCTATTTTAAATAATTGTATGCCATTTTTGTCAAACTGTGGCTGGAAACTGAAATATTGTAAGTATTACAAAAAATAATGTAAATGTAAACTACAATAATATTTCTCAGAAAATAAGAAATTATGATGATAAAAACAATATCTGTTGCAGTACAATAAATATCCAATATTAACTCCCCCTCATCTGCCGTGGACTCTTTCTCCAGCTATGCTGATGAAGAACAATACAGACGTGACACCTTTTTAGGCCTACAGATGAATTGGCAATTGAAGATTTGTGTGAAGGAGAGTGAAACATGTGTTTTAGTGGTTTCATACTGATTTAGATAGTTTTTCATAGATGGGAACATGTGATTTCTGTTTAGTTAGCATAATTAAAACAATGGAATTTGGAGTGATTGAATTGATATTTGTGTTAACTGCTGCAATAGGGTGAGGAGAGTCTGTCACACCAATGAGAAAGGGTTAATACATTTCTAAGGGGTGTCTTCTGCTTTGCTGAGAAAGTGATAATGTAATCTGAGTTCATTCCTGTTTCTTTAAGTGGATCAAAGAAATCAAGGAAAACTGTGAATTATTACTATTGTAGTTGTTTAGAAATATTGCTTGCACTGAATTACCCCAAATACTGAGAAAAGCAAGGGTGATTGTTGTGTCACCAACCTGTCGGCACCCTTTGTCCCAAACAGTAGGGGATCCATGGCATTTTTGTTTGTTTGTCTTTTAGCTTTGCAGATTGCAGTAGACATTCATTGGGACCTACACTATTCCATATTTACATTCAATTTTGAAATACTTTATTAATTCTATAAAAAAAAAAAATTAAATGTTGTAACTTATACAATTTTCTGTAAAAAGTTGTTGTAGATGCTGATGGTTTAGGCAGAAAGGATCGTCTGTAGAGGTCTGTATTACAGCGGCTCTGTTGTATCCTCTGACAGAAGACACTTTGTTGTTGTTGAGGAATTTCTTGATTTTATGAAGAATTCTTCTTGCACAATAATCTCCAGATGTTCCAGAACATCTTCAAAACAGAACTAGCACTTCTTTCTTGGGTTGTTTAGCTTTTTGTGTCACTAGTTCTGGTGTTGCTATTTATCCTGGAAAAATATTCAGATTTTAGTTTTTTAGGTTAGGTTTGGTTAGAGGGAAAATGTGCTGTTTATTACACAGCAAATTTCTTTCTGGTGAAGAAAGGATGTTGTCCTTTCTTCAGCCGGAGAAAAAAATTAAGATAAGAGAGTGCCAGTAGTAGAAATGGATACATTGATTAATTGTTGTTGTTGGGGTAAAATACAACAGAAGAAGTGTAATGTGGTAACACATTTGAGAAATTTAACTGAACACAATGCCTGAATGTAAGAAAATTGAAGCCTTGAAAATATATGCTACCAGTAAACCTCACTGAATTAGAATACGCTTGAAAATTATAAAGAATTTCACTAATTAAACTGAGAATACTTCAAGGTTTCATTTTCACTACTTACAGCTAATGAGATCCAAAAACTCAGTTTCTTTGGGTAAATAAGACCAATGCAACAGATTGTGCTGAATTAAGTTAATTTAGTCAAGGTCATTTAAAATTCAATACAATGAAAAGACATGAAGGGAAATGATGTGCAGGCATGTTTCATCTCTAAAAGCTATGGTAAAGGGAGCAAATTTGGTACATTAAAACTTTTCTCATCCGTTACCCCACTATATTTTTTTAAGCTGACTGCATGTGTTGTATAAAGCTTTTTAATGATGAACAGAACATGCGTGCTAATATAGCACTGTATAAAGAACAGGTCTTAAAACTTGTTATATAGTTTTATTGGGGTTTTATAACTTATTTATTTTTCAACATTTTCAGTTACTTGTCTGAGTCTCAGATGAGAGGGGGGATTTTGTAATTTGTAATTTCTGTTTGAGGCCACAGCTGACTTTGTCCAGTCAAAAACATAATAAATTCAGAAAATATCAATCTGCAAAACACAAACAGCTCAGGTTTTTAAGGATGGCAAGGTTTTTTGCTATGAATGTGAATTGTGTAAAAATACATAACTATGTGGAGTTTCTATATAAAGTCATGTATAATGCTCAATGTGAAGTGGACACATCTAGTTACATAAGTGGAAGCATATGTAATTTTGCCAACATTAAACTTTTGCAAATAGTTTTCTATGTTTGCCCCTCAGCGTATTAACTGCTTGTATTCTCTGCCTGTCTGTCTGAGTTACAGCTGAAATAGTACAAAACACAAACCTTACTTTTCTGCAGTGTTTCAGTCCAAAAGCCTAAATTGATCAAAAACAGTACAACCACAAGAGACATTAATGCAAGACAAACGACAAAACCTTCAAGGCCTAGCTCTTCCTCAGTCTTTCTGAGTGGTAGCCACAAACTCCACCTCTTTAGTAACTGATGTACATTCTTATATGTGTGTCCACATCATGATCTGTGATGACATAAATTAAACATGTAGCTTTTATGCTTTGGATGAGTGGGAAACAGTTTATTTCTCAAGCACTACTCATCAGAATGCAATCAGCCTGCAAAGCTTCAAGCTTCAAGACAGTGACATCCAGAATTTGTGGCTCCGACCAGGACAAAGAATGGCTCTGTCTTCAATCACCGTCCCACACGCATACAAATAACTTGGGAAGAGGTTCTGATGGAATAATGAGGATGCTCTCTGTGTGTGTATGCGTGTGTGTTTGTGTGTTGTCTGAGGATGGAGTTAGACAAAAGCCTAATCTTTTGTCCTGTCTTTTTTTTTTTGACACACCAGCAGTCTGACAGACTCCTAACACTCAAGGCTATGTTTTAATCTTCTCTTTCTTTCCTTCATCTTTTGTGACTGAAGCAGACCTCCTAGCGCTTGTTTTGCTTTATTAGTCCAAAAATGTATGCAGATAAAGAAATAATTTGCATCTTTTAACCCCATCTTCTCTAAAGAATATCTTCAGAGAGAGGTGATAACAGAGCACAATGGCATGTTACATAATTAAAGTTAAAATTAATTGCTAATAAAAATCTAATAATTTTAACAAACTAATAAAACATTTGAAATATGCATAGATTTCACAATGGTATGTGTTACTGATCAGGCCCGAAATCTGGGTGAAGTCATCCAGATTCAGGGTTCAGACACGAATCTGTTGAGACACAGAAAGACAATTACAAAGTTCGTCATCTATCTGGAGAACATCTCCAGGATTGAAGGACTAATGTGTGTAGATTTCACAATCTTAAAAAAATATATAATTGAATTGATTACTGCAATAGTGGCTTGACTGGTTTGCCTAAGCAGTAAATCAGACAGCAGCAGCTGATCTGGGATGCTGCTCCTTGCATCCTCACTAAATCAATAGAGGACATCAGCCCAGTTCCAAAGTCCTTACACTGGCTCCATTTAGCTCAGAGAATAGAATTTAAAATATTTCTGTTAGTTTATGAACCTCTGAATGGCTTAACACCAAAAGACATTAAATCTTATTTGTTGTCATTGTATCAACCTTCCAGACCTCTCAGGTCTTCTTGTCCTGCATCCCCAGAACCAGAACCAACTTTGGAGAAGCAGGATTCAGCTTCCATGCTCTTCTAATCTGGAACAAACTCCCAGAGAACTGAAAGGAACTGTACTCTGTTGTACAAATAAATACACCCCACCTTGCTCAACAAAGTGTCTGCATCCCCTTTTTTTACATTTTGGTAGAGTTAATAAAAAAAAAGTAAAAGAGTTAACACAAATATATATCATGCTTTTTAGGTTTGTATTTGTATCAATTGAAAATCATCTTATAATTCCATTTCACAAATATCCACATCTTACTGCTGATCTCTCACATAAGGTTGTGACTATAAAAGTCTGACGTGTACAAATTGCAAGGCGCTGTATGACTTCGTGAAAATTGAAAGTGTTCTAATTGTATCCATTGTACATTTGTCTGGAGATGACAAGCATAATGTGCAGCCTTTGGGTAACTTTGCTCTCAAGGTTATTGATTTTTCATGAGCTTAATAATAACCAAGACAAATCTCTTTTTATGTTCTGTCCTAGACAGACATTAAATGACATTAAACGTATAAAAATAATTTTTCACACCCAAAACTGCCAAAAGAAACCATTCACTTCACCACTCATAGTGACACTGTCGCCTCTTTTCTGCTTTCCTCTTTTCTCAGCTTTGACCCTCAGAAGGGCTTCTGGTGCCAGCTCCTGGAGGGAGGAAAGACAAAATGTTTGGGAAAAAGCAAAGGAAGGAAATATCCTCCTATGGACCCAGAGGTAATTTTGTTTCCTGTTAACTAAAAGGCATTTGCTCTCAGGGGGAAAATGGTGCATGTATTGTGAAGTGACAGATTGAGAGAGCAACTGAGACAAAAGGAATCGAGCCATCTTACTGGCAGTGACAACCCACATCTCTCTCTCTCTATCATTGAGGCAAAAATATCCCCCAGGAATCAAAGCAGAGGTGGCCACTGTAACCCTATCAGATCCGGCCAGACGCTTTAAACCTAATTAGGAGGACCTAATAAAAACCACAATGAGAAACAGAACAAGGCAGATTGGGATAAAGGGAGATGAAAGATAGGAGAAAATCCAAATCCATAAATCTTTGTCCTCCCTCATGGCTCCACAGAGAAGCTGCAGAGGATGAATCACACATTTGCTCTCACATAGATACATCCTCTCTCCACACGTGTTCACGCATGGCTCATAGCTGTGCCTCCGCGTCACCTGTAATTAAAATTTATTTGAGCCTCAACCAAGGAGACACTAGGAGAGGCCAAGGGGAGGCGATAGAGTGAACAGCAGGGCAGAGAGACAAGAGAGGAAAATAATTATAGAGCGTTGCACAAGAATTCACACCCACTAAACTTTTTCATATTTTGACTCATTGAAGCCAGAAACTTAATCGTATTTTATTGGAACTTTACATGATAAACATGAAGTAGGATATAATTCTGAAATGGAAGCCTAAATTACTCCATTACAACATATTTACCTTATTAATTTGACAAATAAAATGTAATGTTTGTTCAATTGTTGACTGTATGGTGTTTTCCTTACAACTTTGTATTTTGTTTCATAAACTTGATTCCTTGATTGATAATAGGTCAATAGGATCTATCTGTATCTATTTCAGTTTCACTATAAATACAGCGGTCTTGTGAAGGCCTTGGAGCTTTATTAGAGAACATTACTGAACAAAAGTGCTTTGTGAAGCCCAACACACACAGCAGACAGATCAGGGAGAATGCTGTGAGTTTTTAAGCAGGACCAGGTTATAAAACTATGTTCCAACCTTTAAACATCCATAAACAAAAGGTGTAGGACAGACCTGCAAATCTACAGACACATGACTGTTCACCTGATGCAACAGGCTGTTCAAATAGAGGATTAAACAGAGAAGCATAGAGCCACAGCTCAATTGAGAAAATCTCTTGACAAGACAACTGTTAGCCTTACCCTCCAATGATTCTACACTTTATGGAGAAAAGCAAGAATAAAGATATAAATAAATAAGACATTTGTATGTATGAGACACAGGAAGCATGGAAGATGTTGCTCTGGCCAAATGAGACCAAACTTTAAATTGTATTGCCTACATTCAAAATGCTTATCACGCTGATCACACCATTCCCATGGTGAAACGTGGTGGTGGCAACATCATCCTTTGGGAATTTGTTTTTTCATGTGGGAACATCAGCCTTAAACACACAGCTAATGCTACAATTTAATGGTTTACATAAATTTTGTTTTACAATGATTTAGTCAACGTTTAGACCTAAAACCAGTTGACAATCTTTAGCAAAACTTTAAAAACTGAACACTAAACAAACCGGTCTGTAAATTGTAGCCTCCAGAGAGCTCTTAAAATATTTGTTGTATATTTTTAAATGTTTAACCATCATTTGGTTGGACTTTTGATTTTCCTGACTCTTTTTTCCTTACTTCTGCCACCTGTCTGCCATCATCTTTGTTCACACACTCAATGTCTTTTCCTCTCTTTCTCTTCCGCTCCTCAGGCACGTGCATATCTCTCCAGGTATTACAGGGAGCACAATGTTGAGCTGTCGAAGCTGCTACATCGGCTCGGACAGCCCCTCCCCTCATGGCTGAGAGAGGAGCTGCAGAAGGTCAGTTCCATGCTCTTCTCACCAGTGAACATGCACTTTTAAAGGTTAAAAAATAAAGATATAAAATATAAAGAACCAAAAAAAAAAAAAAACTTAGCCATTTACAAAGTTTTGGGAAAAACCTGCACCGGTCTACTTGTCAGAATCTACTTGTTTACAGGTTTTATACTGTTTGACTTTCTGTTTTTTAGTGTGCAAAATAATTTAATGAACTTATGTAAAACAAGAAAGCTTGGTGACCAAAAGTGCAGAAAAGTCAATAATGAGAAGACCTCCATCCATTGTCCTGTGATAACCATTTCAATTTTTATTTGTTTGGTTTGCTCCAGTCATCACAAGATATAGATTATGATTGAAAGAACAACATTCCAGGTACAGCTGACTCAGCTGAGCTTCCTCCTTACGGTAGTTGGCTTTGCCTTGGAGAAAGCAGGAGGTGCTTCATTATCCGCGGGGGAGGCTCAGTGCAGAGCCACTGCTTCTCCACATCAAAAGGAGTTTGTAAGGAAAGGGAGTGGGACATTTAGTGGACGTTCTCCTCATATTTTCACCTCAACTGACTCCTTCTGCTATGGAGTATGAGCAGTTTTTTTAGGGACTACCCATTATGTGATGAAGCCAAAGTATTTATTTCTATTTACTTATTGTTGGATCCACTATTCAGTTTACATTTGGGATTTTATGACAGAATTGACAGATCACAGTATGAAAGAAGGGCTCTACACTAAGGCATGTCCAAAAGGATCTTCCAGAGAACCTCCTTATCAGATGGCAGACGTCCTTCAAATGACTCAGTTTCATATGAACAAGCAGTGGTTCAACTTCAAACTCCCCGTCACTCATATGACAGAGCCATTTGGTTTTCATAGGCATTTGTGCCAATCACAACAAGCTTTACCCTTTCCAGGTGACATTTGACTCTAATTGAAAAAACAACAGTACAATTAAAATACTTCATTCCATTTTTTTCCTCCCTCTCCTCTGTTTCCCTCTCTTTAACCCTCCTTCCTTTTACCCCTTTCTGAAGGTTAGATAACATTTCAGTCCATGAGCCAGGGGTAAAGGTCGAGCTATCAGAGATCGGGAAGTGACCAGAAGCTCCTGACCTTCAAAAGCGCGCTGTCTGTGGCCTTTCTGTGCACGCTGAGGTGAAGCCAAGGACAGGTGGATTTGTTTCACCTGCGAGCAACGGCGCTGTTGGATGGAGCGAGAGGCGTGATGGGGCGAAGAATCTTTGTGTGCTTGGATGGACAGATGGATGAATAAATGGATGAATGAATGGATGGATGAATGGGTCTCTAAAGAAACTGGGACTAAAACCAAGCGCCAACTTCTAATAAGAGCTGTGTGAGACATTGAGGATTTGGCAGGTTCTGAATGCCTGAAACCTGTTCTGAACTGACTCTCATGCAGATCTGAAGTGACTGATTCTTTTTTTGGTTTGATTTCTCTGTTAAGTTATGATACCAGGGCAGCGCTGGTCAGCTGTGCGTGGTTCACTTAGAGGTTTCTTTGCACTGAGTTCTGTTCTGTTTCCCACCAAGATAAAATAATACATACCTTTGAAGGTTTACTTTTACCCTTTTGTTTTATTTAGATTGAGTTCATTGTATGATAAAAGAATAAAAAGCAAAGACAAGGTGGACTCAGGGTGAATGATAGGCTGTTCCTTTTTTTTTTTTTTTTTGAATGATAAATCTTTTGGTAAAACAGGTTTAAGCCAGATCTGGTAGCATTGTTTCAACCCACAGTGCATCACATGACACTTCTATGGGAGAAGTTTTGGATTGGAAATGAGTATCTGGAGCTAAAAGCAGAACTCAGTCAAGATTTTCCCAGCAGGTCATGCAGGAGTATGCTGTGTTCATTTATTAGAGAATTATTTCAGTTCTAAGAACTGCAAAGACATGACCAAAACTACTCGAAATTATGAAATAACACATTTAATTTTAAGATTTTTTTACAGTCGGTGCGTAAGTGGAAGAAGATTATGTTTTTTTGTCTGTGTCTCATTTAGGTCTAAACCTATTTTTCCCTTTGAAAACCAGTGGCCTAAGTTTAGCCTAAATTTGAATGCAAACAATCCTACATGTCAATTACAAAACCAAAACTCAAATAAAAATGCATATGACTGTCAGCATAAAATGTTTGTTGTATTTTTGGTGAGCATACCGACCCATTTGCAGGATACGTTTGTTCTATATGAATGAGGATAGACTGTTTAGATCAAAGGTAAGTTAAAAAGGACTCTATGGGGAGGTTTTTTTTGCAAATTCATTTTCTTGATAATCCCAAAACAGACACAAAACTCTATTTGACCAGAGATTGTTTTCTGTTATAATGTTATATCATTATAATAAGATAATAACATAATGTAAAATCAACAAATAGCCTACGAATCAACACTGATATGCAAAATGATATGCAACCTTTTCGCATTATGTCCTGTTACAACCACAAACTTCAATGTGTTGGGATTTTATTCAACAGACTGACAGAGTCGTACATAACTGTGAAGTTAAATGAAACTGAAGCCGTATACACATTAGTCAACAAATTCACAAATCAAGAAGTAATTTTGTCTCACATGTACTATTCTATATTTTTTCCATACTGTAGGGAAAAGCATACTGTAAATATATTTATAGTATATTAGTTAAAGTTGAATCCAACCAGGATTTTTGTTTCTGATAAGAAATGAGACTGGCATCACAGGTAATAGCATGATGTAAAAGCACTATCAGTTTAAAAATTATCTATACCATTCTTAATAATAAATGGAATAATATTTTTTCCTGTTACAGCAATCAAACAGTTCTGATAATTACCCTATGTGTGTTTTTACTGATATTTTGAGGGTTTAACTATGGCAATGAGTTCTAAGTCTTTAAAGTTGAAAGATCTTTTTACAATTACCCTTATCTTTCTTGGGTATAAAATAATGAATCTGGAATAAAAAAAAAATAAAAAAAATCTTTATTTTTCCTCTTTTCTTTGACAAAGAAACTATTGCTGTAAACTATTGACATAGCCAAAGAATCCAACTTAGGAAACATCAATAAAACTGAATTTGATTATCAGTTTCACGACAGCTGTTGCCAGGTCTGAACTAGAGAAGATTGCATGTATAAATCAAATGAGAAAGTGTGTCAACGACTTATCTGTGAAACGTTGAGCACACTATTCGAGGTCGTTGTAAAAGGTTTTGTAGATATCTGCAATCGGTCGTTGTAATGTGTAGTATTGGCCACATGAGGGCAGACTGATATTTAAAACTGAAGTTGAATTGTTCGGCTTGTGCTAATTATTTGCTTTTCTGGCAGAGACAGTGACCTAAGCAAAAGATTAACAGGCTAAAAAAATAAAATAAAAATAATAACGCACTACCTGAGATTCGTGATAATTTTCAAGTTTTATCTTTCTTTTCTCAATGCCACATTGGCTGATTCAAGTAAGCCTTTTTATTTCCATGTTTTGTTTAACGTGTGTAGAATCATCCAACACTTTTTGAGTAACCCTTTAAAATAGTGCATAACAGATTCTATAAGTTTAGCACTTTAGTTCTCATTGAAGTTTCTGTATAGGAAAATTGTGGCTTGAAATGATCTAATGTGCCATTTACCTGGGAAGTTACATTGTTATTGTTTTGTAGGCTTTATGGGACACGTTCTACCTGTTCTTTACAGTATTGACGTAATACTTAACATAAAGACTCAAGCCAGTGAAACATAAATGTTGACTAAAATGTGTCTTTGTACCACATAACATTTTATACGATGCAGTTACTTGGTGTAACAGCTGGGACATATTTTTGTTTTCATTTAAAGGAAACAAGCTGCTATACATGTTGACGCTCCACAACATTCCTCCGCCACTGGACCTGTAGATGACGGTGTGTCTAAAACAGTGCTTCTTCCTGACACTTTGCTGTCATAAACATGTCTGAAAAAATGTTGTCCTTCCAGCACCTTGTCACCTGCTAGAGCTGTGACAAACAAAAAATCCAAAGTGAAGCTCAACAACCTAATCACATGTATATACAGAAACTGCTTATCGCTATTTAAACCCAAACATAAGTTATTACATTTCAGGGCCTTGAAGCCGAAAAGTATGGAAGAATAAAACATAATCCATAATTGGTCCTTTTAACTTTTCAATTTTTTGAAAGAAGGAAGTTACATTTAAAAAGACATTTTATGAAACAAATACATTCTTTTGAGTGACATCTACTAAAGCAAGAAGCGCAACCAAACGCAGATGGTGTTACATCTGTTGCAGCATCCTTTTGAAGCCTGCATGTCAAATAGTTGTAGAGAGACTCTGGATTGTTTTACTGACAAAAACGTTTTAGGCGACACAAAAAATGGACTTTGCTAGACATTTTGTTACAAAGATCATCTACAGAGCTCCTTGGACAGAAACACGGGTACTGCAAATGCAAATCTCTGCTAACATACAAAGGAAAATTGAGTAGTGAGTCAAACCACTCATAGTGACTGTGGGTGTTGCTTATGAACATAATGTCAGGTGAGAAACTTACTTAGTACTTTCTTCCTCAGTGTCTGAGCAAAATGACAGCAGGAACATTTGACTGCAGATGCTTTGTAAGCTCTATAGCCGTAGACTTCATTATCGCTACTTTTGGGTTGAGTAAACAATTTGCCACACATTGATAGTTACATTGAAACTATTAAAGCCATAAAACAATATTGTTAAAACTTTAGAAACTTTTGACTATATTCTGACTTTGATTGTGTATATTTTCA
>CAEGAE010078852.1:0-19972 GCA_903067095.1 Girardinus metallicus | reverse complement strand
ATGGATGGATGGATGGATGGATGGATGGATGGATGGATGGATGGATGGATGGATGGATGGATGGATGGATGGATGGAAGGAAGAAAACAAGCAAAAAAAGAACTGGAAAAATACTAAAGGACACACTCAACAAAAGATTCCTTCTATAATGCCTCAGGTGATGTCACCAGAGGCATGTGTTCTTGTGGTAGCTCGATTTTTTTAAGGACAACTTTTTCTTGATTAATTAACATTTGACTACAAAACAACAAACGCATAAAGCACTGACCATGTTGTTCTATAGATGATAATTTATCTTTTGATTGACTTTTGCAAACTCCACCTACCAGCTTTAAAATCTAGATATCTGTCTGTTTTTGTGAAGTCCCAACACAAGAAAATAGTTAAATAAAAATTAATTACACCTCTGTATTTTCTTACATTACTGCAATTACATCAGGGACATTAAAAATCAACATTTCAAGTGTATTAGAAAAGATAAGATTCAAAGATTCAGCTGTGTTGTATTTTTGTCCCAGACAGACTTGCTGCTGGTTCTGTTATCATATGTTCTGTCTTATGTCAACAGAGCATAAATTCTAAAAGATTATTTTGGAGGGGAACAGTGCTCATGTGATCGCAATGAGCCTGTTAAAAATGGATGTTGACATTGACAAACATGCCAAGAAAAGATCCAAACGAAACCCTGTCCTAGAAAAATGTGCTGGATTAAAAAAAGAGAAAATATTTGAGAGAACATGTTGCCTCATTTGTTTGCTTTGAACTTGACATTCACTCTGTTAGCTTTCAGGTTTGTTAGAGGAAGTAAATGCACTGACCTCAAGTTTTTGTTGGGGGTGTTTCAGTGTGACCACGAAGAACAATCACACCGCAATGAGGGGGAGGACTTGTGACGACAATACCGAGGCTGTCCCCTGCTGGCCCCAGGGCCACATAAAGATCTGATTATTCCCTCCACTTCACCCCCCCTTTGCTCGTTGGCTGGTCTTGCAATCAGACAGTGGACTCAGTATTTCCCTTCCTGTGCTGAGCATTGGGGACTCTCCTGCAGTTTCTGCAGCCAGTGCACACCACTTTAAGCAGAGCTGTTGTTTACAAGAGCCACTGTGGGAAACTCATTAAAGTGTAAAGCATCCCTCTTTTATTTGTTTGCAAAGGACTCCTGGAAGAGGTTTCCCCTAAAGGCGGTGGATGGTAATGAGTGCTGAGACTTACTGGGCCACCCCTGCGGGGCCATGTGTGATGATAGCTGCTGCCATGGCAAACCGATTCTCCGATAGAAAAACCAGCTTGTTGAACACACAGTAAGACTGGCTTCCTCTCTTCAACAGGTGGCCAGTGTCTACCACCAGCTCCAAACTAAACTGGCCTTTTGTTCCTGCAGGAAAAGTGCTCACTGTTAGTGGTGCCATGTTATTGTCTGTGAAACAGAACACCTGACACATAAGGGCTTAGAAGACATTTATTTAAATATGGTCATTTGACTCCCACTGATCATATGGTACATATTAAGCAGTGCACCTGACAGTGCACAAGTAAGCAAAAAGGGACCTCTCTTTCTTTCCCCTCAAAGAAGGGTGTCCTTGAAAGCTGTTATCAAAGCATTAGAAAACCACAAAAGCAGACGTAAAAGCATTACGAGTGACTTTCTGGGCTCCACCTAAGGGTTGCCTTTACTGCAGGAGCACAAGTCCAGTTTATGCATATAAAACAATTAGAGGTGAATCAGTCTCCAGGTTATAAGTGATGAGGAGTGGACAAGCAGCACGCACAGAAAAAGCTGACATCGGATGGATGTTGATTTCCCGAGTGTGACAGCCTTCCCTGAAATGTGGAGCAGGGAAACCAGTCTGAAGCGGTCTGCTGTGCAGGAGTGTGTTCTTTTTTGTTTTTTTGTTTTTTCAATAGATGTCCCTGTATTTCTTTAAACAAGCAGGGGCCTCTGCTGGAACTGAGTGGTACAACATGTTGTTTACCAAAACTTTTGTACCATGGGAGATCTCGATTACAAAGAGCTGAATTCTCAAACATAATCCCTAAAACACGTACTCTAACCATTATCTTATCAGGGGGTAAAGTCTTCTCAATGGTTCAGATATGTGCATTTTTAGGGGCTACTATGGAGCCAGTCATCACAGTGTGTTATTTTGGTGTGGAGATTTTCGAAATTGACTGTTTGACAAGTCATCACCTTTAAATATTTGTTCACCAATGTTCTATTCTGAGTATGCGCATTGATTTGCTAAGACAAACAGAGGGTCACATACATGAGAATAAACTTCACAGAATCACTCAAAGACAGCATGCAGCAAAGAGAAACCGTTTGCACCCTGTATGCATAGAGGATGAGTGTAACTGAAGCATCCAAAGACAACATCGATTGACCTAATGGCTGCATGTCAGAAAGAAAAATTGATCGGAAAGCTCTACATTGATGATTTCCCATGAAGCTGAATGGTTGCTCTGCTATTGCCATCTATTCCCAGACCTGCACTGATGTCCTTTCTGTGCATTACCAGCCCCCTTCAGAGGGCCCACGTATAGATTGGTAAATAAGACAGATAGCTTATGCAATTGCCAAGCCACTTGAATATGTTGCCATTTAGCAAGTGTGAATAGAGGAATTAGGAATGGCAAGGGATCCATTGTTAGCCCTGATTAATATGTGAGTCTCTGCAAGAAATACCACAAGGCTGGCAAGTTGGTTTTGATCAAAGTCAGCAAGACTTTTTCTCCAGGTCTGTGAAAAACTTTGTTCTACTCAGGCATGGGAGAGGAGAGTTTGTGGACACTGGCTAAAAGAGTCCTGCAGTTGCAAGTCCAGTCTGTATGTGGCACACAGAATTAACCAAAACAGCCCCAGTACCCCTTAGAACTAAGCCCACTTAGTGTGTTTTCTGATCAAATCAGGTGTCCAAAGGTAGATGGAAAGCATTGTCGAGTAAACGCATCCCCTGCAGGGCTGCAGAATGCAATACAACCTGAACACATGCTCACTCACTTATTCATTGTACACTCATTAACATTCTTGCTGACTTGGAGAATATGTGTGTAATGAAGTGTTTGAAACCCATGGTAAATACAGCTAATTGATGGCCTTGTTCAGTTCAGTCTGAGCCCATACATGCTCCCTCTGCTTCCACCCAGTCTCTCTTTAGAAGCGGACTGAACTGGGTTGGAGTTATATAACCAGTGTCTGTTCTCATAGATCCTCAGCAGCTCGTCTTCCCCTAATCTTTTCGGCTTGATTGCACCCTGCAGCCCCCTCCCTTCTTCTGCCAACTCATTCCATTCAGTGTTCCCGCGCACAAGCACATCAGCACAGGAGCACATGAACGGAGCATCTGAATCCGCCATGCTCCGGTTTGGAGCGGATTTTGATGCACAAGTGCAGGTGTCAGTGTTTGTGTGTTTTTCTAGCATCTGTGTGACACAATGATGAAGAGGACTTGCGGTGGATGCATTTGAGAGTAGATATTTGGGATTCCATACGTAATGTGTGCAGGTTTTTTGGCACACACTGTCTGAATCTCTATGTCAGCCTAACATTTGTGTGAATGAGTAGATACACTTATATGGACGTACACATGGCAATGTGGAGGGTCCTGACACTCAGAGAATTTGGCTAAATATTTCTATGTTGCATCAAAAGATGGATATAACATGCAGATAAAATTGTCAGCACTTACTTTGCCTGATGACTGGCATTAACGCTTTTCAAACTGTGCAGCTTTTGGTATAGATAGAAAATTAACATATTTTTAATTTGCTTTGTAAAAGTATTCTTATCAATTGAACTTTTTTCATATTTTGCTGCATTACATCCAAAGACTGAAGTGTACTGTTTTGGAGTTTTATATGACAGATTAACACAAAGCACAGCATGCATGTGTGGAAAATATATCTACAAACAGGGAGGTGGCATTGGAGGAAATCTAAAGGATGACATAAAGAGGACTGTGTTTGTCTTTAAAGAAAAATTTAATATTTGGGTTCATTTGAGTCCATTTCAAGTCCAAATTGTCAAGATTCTGCATTGCTGAGTGTAGAATGGTAAATGGCCTAAACACTTTGTCAAGTTCTGATGATCCCAAAGCGCTTCACAATACATTTAGTTATTTAGTCTTTCACCCATTCATGCACACATTCACAAGCTGTCTCCACCGGACTCTCTGAACATCACCAGGCAAGGTGGGTGAAGTGTCTTGCCCAAGAACACAACACATAGGCAGATAGAGCTAGAATTAAACCAGCAACCCACCGATCATTTGCACCATCATGCTGCTGCAAATTACATAATCAGAGCATTGACCACAGCTCTTGCGTGCTTACTTCCTGCCCATGCTCCCAGGTTCCCACTATTACTCAAACTCACAATAATGAGGAACACACTGCTAATGGAGACACACTGATCTTAAGGGGCTTAAGATCATCTACATTCACATCTGTGTGGAACTATGTAATATCAGCTATTTTACTTCCATATCGCCATAATTCCACTTCTGTGTTGAACCATGGAAACCTTTGTCTTTGTTGTGTTTTAAAATATTTCTTTAGTTTTGCATAGTCTGTTTATGCTGTGGCTCTAGTCCAGTTCATTTAAAATAATATGTGTTATGTCACCATTACAAAGTGTGGAAAGGTTCAGCATGTGTCACCACTTTGGCAAGGTACAGCATGTTCTTTTAATTCTCTGACCAGCTCCTCCTAGTATTGGGAACATTGCTATGGTACAAAAAATAAACAACAAAGAAAAAAGCTGCATCTGTTGAAACCATTTTAATTACCTATCCTGTGCCATCATGTAGGTATGCCAAATAAGTTCTTCAGAATTTGCAAATTACAACCAGTAATAAAGAAGTGTGCATTTCCGTCCAATAGAACTATAAAACCCCATTGTTGTCCCTTAAAGGAATGTTTTGACAATTTGCTAGAGTATGACTGGCACTACTTCACTGCTTGTAAAATGAGTTTTAGAGTCTGAGGGCAGGGTGCCCTGGAGTGCTAAAGTGTGACATCCATCTGTCCTTCATTTTGTGATAAGTAAGCTAAACTACATCAGTTAACCATGGCACAGCTCCCTGATCTTTGCCCATCAAAACCATAGACATAAAAAGGCTACACTTAGTGCTAAAGGGAGTAAACTCTCCAGCATCAAGATGGCTAAATCTTTACGGTGTTTTACAATCTGTTCATTTGAGACTGAGAGGCAGTGGGTATAGAACAGTGTTTGACAGGCGTCCCATAGGAGGTGTCTATTGGATCTGTGACTTGCAATGAAACATAAAAGCAGCTCAGAGCAGGAAGTGGGTGGATTGATGACTTTCCAAAGAATATTTTATATTTTAAATAAATATTTTCTGACACAGCATAGTCAAAGAAAATCCCAACAAATGAAGTGGACACATGACACTATCTGTGTCTTGGCTGAGTTTTCTTTCTGGCTCCTGCAGGCACAGACAAGCCTCAACCCACCATCTGCTTTCTGACTCTACTTTGACCACATTTTGGATGAGAAACCCCAATAAACTGCGTTTGTGTCAAGATTACAACATCCTATTTTAAATCAATTGTTCTCACTTCTTGTGTATGGATTTACAGTGCCTTGCCAATATACTCATACCCCTTGGACTTTTGCATTTGGGCATGTCATAACCTCATATTAAATGTATTTTATTGGTGTTTTATCTGATGAACCAGGACAAGGTTTTGGACAACTGTCAAGTGGATTGCTAAGGATACAGAGATCACCATATTTTACGAAAACAAATTTGAAAGTGTGCAGTGCAATTGTATCTATGCCCACCAAATTCAATTTATAGAATCACCTTTCACTGCAGTTACAGTTGCAAATTTTGTGGGTTATCTCTCTACCAGCTGTGCACATCCAGAGACAGAAATATTTGCCCGTTCTTTACATAAAAACTCAAGTTCAGTCAGACTGGATGAGCAGGCTCTGAGGTCAATACTTGTCTAGCTCTCAAAAGATTTCTCATTTGATTTAGGTCTGGATTTATCAGATCTCATGACTATGTTTTAATCTAAACCATTGCGACGTCGCTCTGGTTGTAAGTGTAGGATAGTTGTCTACTGAAAAGTTAAACTGAGCTGTTGCACAGTCTGAAACAGGTGTTTATTTTTTAGGATCATCCTGTATTTTTCTCTATCTCTTGTCCTCTTCCTCTTGTGGCTCCTGTATTGCTTGTGCAAAACTTTAACCTTCTTATGTCTTATTTAAACAAGGATTTTCTTCTTGCCAATCTTATTCATATTCATATTTTTCATTTGTACTCTGAAAGGTTTCACTTAATTTTATTTAGGAGAAAAAGAACTTATACTATATGTGTGCCACAATTGTGAGATTTTTATTAGATGAAGAAAAAACAAAAAATTCATCATTTTATTTAACTTTGTAAATATGTGCTGTCTTGTTTGTTTGGATTTATCGCTTTTTAAAAAATAACTAATAGAGTAAATGTAAAAGGGGTATGAGAATATTTGCAATACAGACTTTAGAGGAAGAACAAGAGGAAAGAAATTTAAGCATGAAAAAAGCTCTCCTGCTCTATTTTTTTTTCTGATTCATTCTAACTAGGACACCAGGAAATTCTCTGCCTTCACCATTTCATGTGGAAAGAAGAAATTTATCTTCACAACCATCTTTGGGCAGGGTACTGGTTAATTCCAGGTGAAGCTGCACTGTCATGTTTTAAATTGTACGCTTCGTGTAAACGCCTCTGTAATGACAAAACACTTGTAAGAAAAGAATTGGCTCAGAGATATTTTCATTCAATCATAATATGTCCTCCAGCACAAATTCTGCCTCATTAATTTCCAGCAAGCACGTGTTCTGATTTACTGGTATTTCTCTGCAGGTTGGAAAATGCAGGCAAGTTACGCAACGTTTGTTGCAACTCAAAGATTTGACAGGAGCGCCCTCTGGTGGCAGTATGTTGTCCTCCCGCTTTATGTATGTAACGCTCCAGAAAAGCCAGATGGAGCTCATGTTGCACTCTTTGCTCAAGGCCATCTTGATTTAATGTGTTTATAGAGGAGACAAGATTTCTTGTGCTTCGCACCACATTTTCAGCCAGCCTGCCTTGGCTTTTAGCACAAGAAATGTCAAACAGCGCTAAATCATTAAGATAAGGAATCAATTTGCCATAGAATTGATTAGGAAAAGTTGACAAGTTATCTAGATCAGCTTTCATTTTACAGCTCATGTAAAGCTTGTTGCAAAACCTTTGGAGAAGCCATTAAAACACAGGAAAGAATACTGCCATGTCAAATGAGATTTCTAAGTAATTCATTTTGAATGTTGTCGCACTCAATATGATACAGTTCAACTAATGATGAATGAAGAAATGTAGTGGAATATTCTTGATAAGAACCTAAACATGTAAGTAGAGTGAATATTTAAGTAAGAGACAATAAATGCAAACAGTCAGTGAAGGAAAATGAAGCACCCAGCAAATCATCTAAGATTTGAATAAATTTGGTAAGCCGATTCAGACCATTCCACTTGTTGAACATAATTTATGGAAAAAAAAAATGTGATTAGAGCTCTTTTTATGTGTGGATTCATACATACATAAAAACCAGCAACATACTAGTTGCTAATACTGACATCTAGTATGAATTTTATGTCAACTGGGCCATTTTGAAATATACTTCTTGAGATGTATTGTAATTGTTTTCTCCACAGTAAAAAAAGTCCAGTTGGACCTCATTTCATGTCAAGAGTAGAGCAGTCTCAATGAGTTTTCAGTGATACGTCACACATGTATACCTGGAATTTTACTGAAAGAGCTCTTTTATTTATTTCTTTTATACGATTCACATTTGGAATAGTTATTTTAAATTATAAACCTCACAAAAATAGTTTCGTCCTTTACAGTTTTTTTTTTCAGCAGGTTCTTATGCTACGCAAAATAAAACCACAGACAAACCACCGACAATTCACGAGAATATTTGCATCTTCAAGTCTTTTGTTTTTCCAGAGCATGCACAAAAAACACAAGCTCAGTGCTCTAACTTGGTATGAAACTGATATTTAACAGGGGAAAAAAAGTCATTTTGAGAGACAATGTTACAGTCATTTATGATTTAGTTGGCTTTGATTGTGTGTACATGTCGCTACTCCAAATACACATCTTAAAGGAAACATTTAGGCCATTGGCATGCACCAGAGCAACATAGAGGCTTTCTCGGGAAACTGCAGTTTGCACATTTTAATTAGCCCTCATTGAATTGATCCTGAAATTTCATCTAAGGCAACTTTCCTTTCAAAGGAGATGAGGGGTTTAACGTCTCCTGTGATCACACAGACTTATGGCTGATAAGAAGACATCACAGTGATTGGGAGCAGATGTAATCTCAGCTTTTATACTCCAATAAACCTGGTTTTGCAATGTAGTAAATAGTACGTAACGGTGAAGTGAACTTCATGCGTTCACACAAGTCTAAATCGAGCCCCACGGTAAGTTTAACAACAGATAAACATTATCACAAGGTTTGGATAATGAAGAGAAACACAGTATTCACAGTGTTAACTGTTGTGATGACAAAAGCTACAACAACTATGCTTCCAAGGATTTGACAATATGCACCGTTTAACACTGAGTTTATATACTGCAAATATACTTGCTAAAGGTCTTGTGACTAGAAATTAGTCTCTGTACAGAGAATGTTGTTTTGGGACCCCTTTGACCTATAAAATCGCATGCCCCTAAAATAAGTTCAGTAATTCAGCAAATGCCAGATTTTGCTCATGTCAAGAACAGCTTCTGACCTTTCACATGTAATTTCAGATTAAAAATGTGATCCAAGCTCTCTCACAAACCCTCTGAAATCTCTGCAGACGGTCGAGGTCAGCAGTGACCACAGGTCCAGAGAAAAAAACGTCTTCCTCTTCAATTCTGCATTGAAATTGTTCATAATGCCCTGGATTTAAACAAATTTATAAGGGAACAGCACAAAAGAGGTAGGAATTTGGAATTCCAAACGCTTCAATTCACAAGTACGCTGATGTGTGTTCCACATTGCATGCTAACAACATGTTGCACAGAAAGAGAAATCAAAACCACACTCTTCACAAATTTATATGGCATTACGTAAACAAGAGGACACAGTCAGTCCCAGTAACAAAACTCAGAAGCGTATGTACACGACTAGAGCTCTGGATTTTATAAAGGTGTTTCTGCTTTGCTAGGTGACAACTTCTTCTCGTGGCAGGTTGAGCCTCACCTCCCCGCCTGCTGCTGCAGAAGCTGAGTACGTTGCTGTGGCAGAAGTGCAGGAAGGGCCATTGGTCTCCATGGTGAAGAGCTTGCAAGGTCCCTGTAGGGTCACACCAGGAGCCTCTCGTTCCGGGCTGGAGGCTCTGGATGATCCAACAGAGGATGTGGGGCTCAGCTGCACAGCTGTGGTGTCCTGCAGCGTGTGCTCGCTGGTCTCTATTTCAAACGCCGCACCACCGGCCAGCCCGCCGTGTCCCATCAATCCCGCCCCCCTGCCGCCCACCTTAGAACCTCGAGAGCTGCTTGGGGGAGGGAGACGGCTGCACACGCAGCAGGCGCCAAAGAAGGAGAAGGCCACCAGCAGCAGGACGGGTCCAATTATGATCGGAGGGTTGGCAGAAGGCACCAGTGTGCTGAAGGCAAATGCTCCCACCAGGGTGATGTTGAGTCCTGCCAACATGATGCACAGTCCACAGGCACAGCAGAGCGCCGGAGAGGGAAGGCCATGAGGACGAGACTTCTTCTTCTTGGGCTCCTTTTTAGGCACAGAGGTGCTGTTGCTCCTGTCAGTGATGACCATGTTGCTACCTCCAGGACTTGTTTTGTCTATCTTCTATCTTTATGGCAGAGAATAAAAACATAAATAGACTTCAGCACTGACTATAACACATGTATTCTCTAAGCTCATAATACTTTAATCTAGCCACTGCAGTGTCCTTCCTGGGAGTTTATTTTATGCATCACTGAACACTAATCATTCATTGCTGTGTTGCTACAGAGCCCAGCAGAAGTGTTCATACACCATGAACATTTCCACATTATGGCAAGTCACAACCTCACACTCTGGTGTGTTTTACTGTGATTTTATGTGATACACCATCAAAAAGTTGGACGTGATTATAAAGTGGAAGGAAAATTATGCACTATTTTCTTTCTTTTTTTTTTTACAACTAAAAAACTTAAACTTATGTCATGCATTTGTGTTTATTCCTACCAAGTAAATGCTTTGTAGAACCACCTGTTGGCCACTTGACTGCTTCTCTGAATTATGCTCTCCTCATTAGATATTCACAGCTTTGAATGTCTTAGAACTTTTTAGTGTGCATTCTAAAAAGGTAACTAGTTTTCTCCAAGAAAACTTTAAAGTATTTGTATCTGTAGTGGAAATAAACTATACACAGATATATTTACTGATTAGGTGACTTCTGAATGCATTTGATGGCACTATATTTTATTTAGGGGTATACTGGAAAAAGAAGGAAAAATACAAAGAAATGTCAAAATGAAAAATGTTGAATTTTCACTCTTCTGTAAAAAATAGAATAAGATAAAAATTGAGAATCCTTTTTCAGGTTTTTTCCTCTTCACAACTACATGCTACATTGATTTAGCCCATCACAAGCTCTGTAAAAGACATTGAAGTTTTTTTTTTGTTGTGATGTTCAAGGAGTATGGTCACTTTTGCGAAGTACAGTACTTTATATTTTGGAAACAAAGAGAAGCCATAAACACACACGTAACAAATAAAACTATTGTAACTCAAGAGAAGCAAGCAGGAAACTGTGACCACTGTGTGCTTCATATCAGTGACTGGCACTTAAACCGTAGTAGTGCTGACATCCAAAGCCTGCATTACATAATCTGAAAGATATAATGCAATCCTGAAATCGTAAACCAATTTCCAAGATGTTCTCAGTAAAAATCTAGTTTAAAACATCAATTCTACAATTTAATTGATGGATTTTGAAGACATAAAAATAAATTGATATAGACAAATAGCAAATGTGCTGAAGTAAATAATAGCATGTAATTGTTAAATTCTTACGAAAAAACATGTTTTCTCCTCGTTGAAGTGTATTTGCTCTGGATCAGAGAACTTAAATATGATCAGAAGTGTAGCTGCTACTTCAGGCCAGAAAGGCCTTTGGTACACATTTGCTATCAAATAATTTTCCATTTCAAAATTATTCCAGTTTGCATGTATTCAGCATGTTAGAGCTAAGAAAAGTATGCCGTCTTTCATATCTTGTGCAATTGTAAATTGGATTTTGTCAGAATGTCTGTCCCAAACATTAAGATATGCTGATTCTATGTAAAAATAAACAAATCTGAATAAATCCTTACCCATTATGTCGATCCAGTAAAGGTGCTTCCATTGTTACTCCATTAGATTTTCACTGTGATCCCCCGTTTCATAGATGCATTTAATTACTGACACGTTGAAAAGCTGCATCAACAACAAACGGATATTGTGCATCCTGCGTTCGTTGCTCTTTTCTCCCCCCCCCCCCTTTTCAACCCAGAGCTGCCCAAATCATAAGAGGAATTCAATCAGTGGCACAGGAAACACCAGACAAAGCTGTGGGGTGTCAAATCCAGCAGGAGACAGAAGATTATTTAGGTGAGACAGCAATTCTTTTGAGCTGACTCGCTGCTCCAGATGTGGACCGGAGGAGAGATGCTTGTAGCGCCTGACAGGTCACGTAAATGGCGGATCCACACAGTGTGTCCGAAGCATATTCCTATCTGACTGGGTAAAAGATTCATGTTTCCTTAATTCATATCTGATGAGTGCCGCGCAGAGCTTATGCCCTCCTCTGTGGACCGCTGGATGAGCTGGTCTCCACGTCAGCGATCCATCCATCAGTGGGTCGTTGTATGGCAAGCTGGTTTACCACATAATTAGACAAAAAAAAACTATATAATTTACCTTTCTTGTCAAACCCAGTGTTTAAGAATCTAGAATATCTTTGTTGTTGTCATTAGTTAATATTTATGCTGCACCAAATTTCATTCATATTGAGAGGCATTAAAATGGCGAATTTGTAAGCTGATTGTTCAGGATTTTTGAAGACTTTCTGTGAAAAGCTTTTACCATTAAATACTTTTTTTTTTTTTTTTACACATATTTAAGTTAATAGCTATTCCAAAAAAGTCAAGACTGAGGTAGACGTCTACAAACTCAAAACAACACCAGTAAAGTCAAGAAATCATATTAAGTTTTGTGAGTGTTATTTTATGCAGTGCAGAGATATTGTCGCGTGTGAAAATGTTAATTAGATGCCACCCAATGATTATTTACATGGAAATGGAGATTGGTGTCTTTGCACCACCAGTGACCTTCCTGTGTGAAACAAATACTGAAGACAAAACAAATGCCTTCAAAGTAGCCATCAAATGAAAAAGCAAAGCACTACATCAATCAATAAAATAATTATTATTTAAACCACTCTAATTGTATGTTATGTGACTATTACCCAGCTTGACTTTTCTTTAACCTTTTCCTGGAGGTCTAAAAGATTTGTTATGCTAATTTGATCTCTAAATATATAAAATATGTGTTTTTATTTTACATCTCCAAAATTAAACCCATCAGTAACAGTGGGATTATACTTATCTGAAATGTGTTGCTTATAAACTGTTATTTTCTTAAGCTCAGTTGCAAAATGTTTACCTTAAGACCAAACAATGTTTTTAGGAGCCGACAGTCTAAATGGGAAAATTGACATTCTTTGTCATAGACTTGAGGTATCTAATATGTACAAAAGAAAGAGTACATCTTTGAGTATTTCAACTTTTTGAAACGCTGAAATACATACATTTTTAGCAAATAAATATTAAAAAAGGTTTTAGAAGCTTTTAAGTAAGTTCCAGAGACCTATCAGTTGATAGATCCCGTTTACAGAAAGAATGATATAATTAATAGGAAGGTTCTCTATATGATGTGAGTTTAAGTGAATAACATGAACAATCACAAGCCTTCATTTCAGTATCCATTTAATGAAACCTGGCAGTTATTTAAAGAGTCATAAAATTACATTCTCTTAAAGCACTATGTGATATTTGGAATCAGATATCTTTTTATACAACAGAAATCTACTTTGGAACTTGAATAAGTATTTAGATTCAGGCTCTGAGACCCATTAATTTGGTTTTATACAAAATAAAGAAAAAGCTTATTTGAAACAAGTAGATGTCTTCGTATGGGCTTTAAACAGAATCTAATTTTAAAAACTCCGGAACCATCCGGAGGATTATTAAATCATCAATGATTTTCCGTACCCCACTCAGAGTGAAGTAGGGCTGAATGAAGATGAAGACTGTTGAAGCTTCTTCTTGTCAGCTTGTCTTTATTCTGTGTGTCTAATATGCTTGATTTAGATCTTGGCACATGAAATTTAAATCTCTTTGTAGATTTTCTTGAAAAGGAAATGTGATTAAATGAGCAATAAAACAGATAATGCTGCTCAAAGACCAGTTTACACCGAAATGGAGGACAAATGCTAGGTGAGATGTTTTCCTGTGGATTTTTAGATGACTTTTAAAACAAATTTAAATATGAAAAGTATTTATTGCAAGAGCATCAGTACAGAATAACTTCAATCAGAGGTTAATTACTTGAAGAATCCCATTGGTTATCAAGAGATGCGTGATATGAATATCATACACAGAAAAAGAATTGAACATAATGTTACGTTAAATCAAATTTATTAATAAGCCGTTCTGTACTAGGACACATTAAAGTAGTAAAATTTTTACATTAACCTAAAGGTATGATTTTAGTCCAGATAATCTCAAATTACTGAAAGTAAAATAACAATGAAAAAAAAAAGATGATAGTTTAACCTGATTAAAAGTTTTGCACTTAAACGGGTCTGTTTTGGTGTATTTTAGTAATCACCATACAATTCTACACTGACATGCTTGTCAACTGATTGAACAAAGCCCTGAATACTGTAATGTTCTTCACATGCGCATTCATGGTTGCCCTCGGTGACGCAGAAGGATTGTATGGTGAGCCATTTTTGTTTGAAATCTGACAATAAAGCTGCTGGCAGCCATTAAGGCACTGCTGAATCCTCTGGTACCTGTTGGTTAAGCCTTATCAACACGACTCTGCATCATTCATCCTCACAGCACGCTATGTTTTATTGTGAGACTGCAGCCTTCCTACCATCACTACCTTCCAAGCAGCAGCTGTTCTCCCTGCGTCGTCCTGAATATGTTCATTATGTCTCACTGTGGGGAGCAGGTCGCTGTGTGAACGTAATACATGTCACTATTTGTGACAACGCACGCACTTGCTTTGCCTTTATGAGGAACTAACCTTTTAATTTAATTCTACTCTTAACATCACGCAAGCCCCTCCAAATGAGCTTCACCTCCATCACAGGTTTCAAAATTTAACATTAACAAGTCTAAAAATATATATATTATGAATTTAGTTTTTGTAGGTTTTTAAGACCACATAATTTATATAAAAAGAGGGAACAGTAATCTGCAGTTGAGCTTTAACAACAGTTGTACAAAGAGAACTGATGTAGTGGAGAGTTGGTGGTGGAGTCATGTGACATGATGACATCACGGAAGGTCTTGAGCAGTGGGTGACTGTTTCATTTTCGGTCTCGATAAGACATCTGGCATGTCTGAAGAAGTCCTGCAACAGACCAATGCATGAGTCATGCTGGCAATGAAGGCTGTGTGGTGGGTGTCAGTGTGTGACAGAACTGAGAGAGAGAAAAAAAGACACATAAAGACAAACTTATCAGAAGAAGATTGGGTTGGGTGAATCTGTTCTACACATGTTCATTACTTTTCAGTGGACTTGTTGATATTCAGAGAACTGTAAAATGTTTGAGCATTGGTCTATGGCATCTATGCCGTAGACCAATGGCATAGATGCCATAGACCATCTATGCCATTGATGGTCAGGTTTTCACTGACTGAGTGAAAACCTGACAGGTTTTCACTCAGTCAGGTTTTATTTTATTATGAGTAGTTCAGCTTTTTTATCCTACCATGTCATTATTTATATGTAAACAATTGACATTGGAACACATATGTCCTAAATGTAAAACAAACATATTGTTAAGGAGATCTATCCAGAGTCTCCTAACAGATACTTATTTCTCAAGGTACTCTTGCCTTATTTTTCACCCCCAAAAACACTTACATGTAAGTTAATGAGTCCATCAGGAGACTGATGGACTCATGGTAGTTAAAGGGTTAAAAACATATTTTCAACAACCCAATTTTACTCCTGTCATATTAATTAAAATTAACAGCATCTTAAGCTTTATAGAAAGTCTACAGGTATTTGGTCTGTCTATAGGTATTTGCACATGTGTGATGTGCAAGGAACATGTTTCTTTAACAGGACTCTATATACATTCAACAGCTATTTTATTAGGTACATCTGTCCAAGTGCTTGTTAGCAAAAATAGCAAATCAGCCAGTCGTCTGGCAGCAACTTGCTGCGTTAAAACATCCAGATGTTGTGAAGAAAACTTTCTGAAGTTCAAACTGTGCATCAGAAGGAAGAAGAAATGTGATTTTAGTGACTTTGAATGTAGAATTCAAAGTCACTGGAACTCTGAACGTTGCTGGGAGAGTATTTCAAAACCAGCTGATCTACCAGAGGCAAGACCATTTCTCCGATTTCCTGGGAACCAAGTATTAGGAAGATGCACCTGATAAAGTGGCAAGTAAAAGCACGTTTACTTTATATTCAATTCAGTTAATCTTATTTCTATTTTCAGTTCGTACCCCTCCTCTGGATTGGGCTCAGCAGCTGGTCCTCCCTCCACGAAGGTTCCCATTCGACTCTTTGAGCGCTCCAGTTGGAGTTGACTCTGAGTGCCTAACAGGACCACAGGAAAGCAAACAGAACACGATGAAGTACGGTAATGAGTTTGGTAGCTGAATTGCACCGTGGATTATTTTACAGTGTACGTACAAATTTTACTGAACAAATTTTAATGTACAAATACAGTAAAATTCTGGCAACCAAATAATTTTACCATATACATAAGGATTTAATCATATTTACACAGTAAAATCCACGTAAATATGGTTCATACTGTATTTATACTGTAAAATTCGGGAACCACAACTGCCGGTATTTTACCATAAATTTGATATGTCTCTTTTTTACAGTGTAACGCCAGATTTGTGGAATGCTTATGTTTCCAGTCAATTCTTCTAGTTGCGCACTGTCTGTTGCAAACTAAAAATACATAAAAGCTTGTAGTTATAGCCTGGCAAAATATGAAAAAGTTCTAAATATGTACTTATTAGCTTTCTGACGTATTTGCCGATATCAAAATGAATAGCAAATGCACATGAACTAAGATTGATGGAGTTTCAGCTGCCTCCACTCTGTTTCCACTCACCCTCTCGTCTCAGTGTCTCAGCTGGTTGATCAGCGTTAGCCACAGTGGGGTGAACTCTGAAATTTCCTGGAAGGATAAAAAGGTAGAATAATATTTAGATGGAGAAAAACTGTGGTGTATTTTAATAAGTGAGAAATTCAATCTATGTATGTTTTCAAAAAAACTTACCAAAAGATGGCAGGATGTTGTTGATATTCAGCCAAGCTTTTATGAAGGGGTAGATTGAAATGAGCAAGCCTGCAAAGCAGAAAGTGGCAATAATGTTTTTGATGAATGGTCTGAAATTGCTTCATGATTTGCATGTTGCAACTAGTTAATTTACTTTAAGAAGTAATCCAATTGCTTTTGATGCCTGGAAGATAGAAGAAAGTTTGAAAAATAGAAGTCTATTTCACTTTGACACAGATGATTAGAAATTTTTCATTATATATCAATCACCAAAGTGTAAGCCTTCCCAGTATTATCCTTACATCCGGTACAACGTGAGATGCTTCTCCTAGTTCAGATCAAAGTGCAAAGTGGCATCTGAAACGCAGGGTTTTGGCACCTTTCTGTAGTCCTGCACTCCCATTCAGCACCTTTATTGATTTTTCTTATTAGTCTAAAGAGCTGGCATTACAGCCTTGCAGCTCCTGAGGGTGGCTGTGATGCATGTCTGCGCTTAAAATGTCATGAAATTGCGGAAGGAGTGAAAACAATCTGCAGAGAACACTCTGTTCATACTCATTAGTCAGCCTGTGTGTCGGAGGCGGTATCGAGCCACACGAGCCCCAAAAAACACATAATTAGGACGTCTGCTGCTCAGTCGCACAAAATTCTGCGAGAGTGAAAGTATCAGTCACGCTGCGGTGCACAGATTTTATTTGTGAATGCAGGTAACTGCACGCTAGCAAGACAAATTAATTATTAAAAGCTGATCAACTCCTCAGCGAGAATGAATTTCTCATTAACTATGCATACACATGCTAATGTTGTCTAGATCACAAGCGCTGCCCTTTCCTCTTTCTCTCCAGGAAACCAGTCATGACACGCTTTTATCAGAGCAGCTCCTCCTGCTATCAGCTGGTTCTGGTTACAGTCTTGTATCAAATGAACATTGGATGGAAGAAGTCGTGACTAGCGACTTCTTCCTTAACATTTTACTTTTACATCAATGCATTATGCATTTTATATATCGGGTGAATTCAGCTAATGTCCTGCCATTGTATATGTAAAGAATCCTCCTGTGTAATCCAATCTTAGAATAGATACAGCTGTTCTGTAAAGGAGAAATGGAGATAGTTCTTGGTGAACATCAGCGAACAAAAGCATCAAGAAGACCAAAGAACACAGCAGACACATCAGGGATAACATTATGGAAAAGTAAAAAAAAAAAAAAAAAAGGTTATGAAACAAAATTGCACCTTTGAACATTTAAAGAAAAAAACACTATTGGTGAAAGAATACATAAGAAGGCTTTTATGACTAAAGTCAAGTATGTAGAGGAAACATTTGGTCAGATAAGACAATAGTTTAACTCAAGTCTCTAGTTACTCTGGTCTACAAGTAAAACCTAACATCACTGGTCACCCTGAACAAAACATTCTCACAATAAAACATGATAGTGGCATAATCATGCAGTGGAGATGTTTTTGTTTTGATTTGTTTTTTTAACCGGGAAATGGAAGCTTGTCAGAGTTTCATGGAAGGATGGGTGGAGTTAAATATGAGATAATCCTGGAAGTAGAGGCATCAAAAGATTTGAGACTGAGGTAAAGGTTAACTTTTAAGTGAGATGACTACCATGAACATATGGACAGAGTTTAGATTAAAAATAAATAAATAAATACAGTTTCATATGTTTCTATGGGTGACGCCTTGACAAGATTCATCCATTCAGACAGAGGTTGGGCTATTTTACAAAGAAAAATAAACAAAAATGCTACATCGCAAATGTGTTAAGCAAGTAAAAACATATCCTAAAAACTTGAGGCTGTAGCAAAAGGCAGTTCTATAAAGTATTTTACTCTGGAGACTGAGTACAGGAGACCATATTTTTCAGATTTTTATCTTTTTAAAGGAGATCCTATTGTGAGAAACTGCAAGGTCTTCTGGGTTCAGTTACTTAGTAGAAACCAGTCATTTTAAAACAAGCAAAATAATTAATGTCAGAGTAATAGAAAGCTTAAAATGTTCAGCCAATTATTAAAAATGGTTGCTAGAAACTCCTTTTATCTTATCTTATTTAGAACTTTCTAAATAGTTTTGCAACATCTGCAAATGATAATCTGAAAAGAAAATAACCAAACCAAAGTATTTCTCATTCAGAGTTACAGACTCTCACCGAGGCCTCCAGCTCCCAGGAAGATGCCTCCTACAGCATCAGCATCACATTCCCTGGACACCCCGATGATGATGCAGCCGGCAACAATGCCAAACAGGGCTGAGCCCACTCGTAGCCCATGGTACTGCCCGATGCTAACAGGGTTCATTCAGCAGGTGGAGGTCCCCCACCTGCCGCACTCACCCACACACTCTTTTACAGCCCAGGTAATAACTGGGGAGCCAAAATCTGCCTCAGCTCAAGCTCTGACTTCCACCAACAGCCACTCCCATACTTGTGCATCGCTCTCTCTGACACAGAAACACTTTCTCTGGTTTAGACTGTCCTCTGTTTCGTAAGGGATCTCATGAATCTTTAAAGTAGAGATCTGGTTTCTATTCTTCAACTGTTCTGGAAATTTGAACAGTTGAAGAAGCCCTGACTCGTATGACAGGGAATTCTGCCTTAAATCTGATCACAATCCTCGACCAGAGCATCCGGTATCGTGAGCTCCGTTTGCGGAAAAACACAGGGAGGGAGGAACAGGAGGCAAAGAGAAAAGGCAACAATTAGAGAGTGAGCCTATGTGTGACTTCTATGAGTTGCTTGTGAGCTTGAAGGGAATGTGTAATGAAAGGTTCAGAATCCTCTGTGGCGAGGCCCGAGGCCATCCACAAAGGCATGCAGTTGCCATAGGAATAGCATATCCATGGCAACACAGGAAAGAGGGGGGTAAGCAGGATTAACACTTGTTGAACAGGGTAACAAATTAACTTACAGCACTCTGTGGAGGAGAAACAACCACTCATTTCCTCCGCAGGTCAATTCTCTTTGTCTTCGTTCAGATGTCAGGATTCATCATAAATTAATGTGACTAATATGAAAAGTATATGCGTGTGTGTAATACTCACACGGGCATCTCATTATCATCTCAGCTAGGGCTGAAACGATTCCTCGAGTGATTTGAGTACCTCGATTATTAAAATTCCTCGAGGAAAATTTATCTGCCTCGAAGCCTCGTTATATTATGTTTTATTTATTTAGCGCACCATGTTCCGGCCGGGACTTTATTTGCGCTCTCACTTCCGCCTGAGTTGTTGACGAAAGCTAAGTGTTAGCAGCATAACGTCCAGTTTTCAAGTTCGGCCTGGGAGGATTTTATTGAGTCATGATGATGTCCGAGTTTTTGTCTTTTTCCGGGGGACCAATAAGCATCTTAAAATGACGGCAGCGATGCCTGGAGTCCGGCGGGATTATTT
>CAEGAE010078847.1:0-78482 GCA_903067095.1 Girardinus metallicus | reverse complement strand
TATTGTTTTTGTACATTTTTTACTTAATTACTGCTCTGAGTCTGTTGCTCTTTCATCAAATGGTCTCTTTGTATATTCCAGTTAACGATTAATCGATTACTAAAGGAGTTGAAAATTATTTCAATAATCGATTAATCACGATTAATCATGATTAATTTGATTAATCACTTCAGTGCTAGGTTTATGCAAATGTTTCTCCTAGAAAAATTGCCATGTTCTAAATCTATAATCTGCTCGGATCATTAATTCAAAACAAACAAAGAATTGATTAGTTGAGATTAATCTGATTAATCGTTTCAGTCCTGGCTCTTTGCGATGTGAATTTTGCACACTAATTTTGCGATGGTGATGTATTTGCGATATATTGTGCAGCCCTAAAGTGTGGCATCAGATGGGCTTCAAAATCTTTAAACCCTCAGGCTTAATTGACTTAAAATCTGGATTATTTATGATTGCATTAAAGAAATAAATTGTGGCAATAATTTCAAACTTGACAGTCATGATACTCTGTTAACAACTATTAAAAATGTTATATTATTAATAACAATATGTTCTGGTTTGTCATCTTTCAGTTTGTATAAGGATACTTTTGAAGTTAAAATCCAAACAGATAACATTTGTTATGTGTGAAAGCTCTAATTAACATTTATTTCCAGTCATTTCTTCCACTGGCTGCCCTGTCGATTTTTATTATCTCTCTCCATGAAGCACATAAAACACGGCGCCACCTATAGCTGCTTTAAATTAACACCATGAGCTGTGGCCACATGAATACAACAACTATTGATGCTTTAAGTAAATAGACTCCATTTCTTTCTAATTTATTGCTGTAATAAGAGTTCCTTAGTAATCCTTAAGGTTAAGAAAGAAGAGCCAGCTTACTTGAGTATCTCTAGGCTACTTTTATTCACCCATTGCTGAATAATGTATCTGTCTTTACTGCTTCATATCAACATTCGGTGGTGCATCAGCATCTTTTTTTAGCCGTGTTAAGAGAGCCGTTTTCCTCTTCCCTGCTTCATATGATAATAGTCTCACAGTGCTATCATGGTAATGATGCTCGTTCTGCTGCTTTTTGCTTTGACCAGCAGCCACAAAACGAAGAGCGAAGCATCCGGTGAAACTGAGGGAAAAAGTAAATCCATTATTCAGTGACCCTGGGAAGCTGCTTTAACCACAGCAGTGATGATATTCAATCTGAGAGCTTTGTCTTTGCTTCTCCTCTCAGATTAATACAATCATTTGTGATCAGCTGAGACAAAGTCAAAGACTTCAAGATTTGATTTAGTTTCATCTTTAAGACTTGAAAATGTTTCTATATTTCATCATCTTCATTTTAAAAATCTCTCTGAGATGTTCTGATTAATATAAGATCCTGTGTTCAGAGTCCCTCAGTCCTTTTCATGTCAAATGATTTTTTTAAATAATGTAGAGGGGTTGGAATACAAATATAAAACCTGGAAAAAACATTCAGGTTACATATTTAATACAAGATGGATGGATGGATGGATGGATGGATGGATGGATGGATGGATGAATGGATGGATGAATGAATGATGGATAAATGAATGATGGATGGATAAATGAGTGAATTATGGATGGATGGATGGATGGATGGATGGATGGATGGATGGATGGATGGATGGATGATTGGATAGATGGATGAACGGACGGACAGATGGACAGATGGATGGATGGATGGATGAGTGGATGGATGGATTGACAGAGGAATGGATGGATGGATGGATGGATGGATGGATGAATGATGGATAAATGAATGAATGATGGATAAATGAATGAATGATGGATAAATGAGTGAATTATGGATGGATGGATGGATGGATGGATGGATGAACGGACGGACAGATGGATGGAGGGATGGATGAGTGGATGGATGGATTGACAGAGGAATGGATGGATGGATGGATGGATGAACAGACGGACGGATGGATGGAGGGATGGATAAATGAATGGATGGATGGATGGATGGATAAATGAATGGATGGATGGATGGATGGATGGGTGGATGGATGGATGGATGATGGATGGATAAATGAATGGATGGATGGATAAATGAATGGATGGATGGATAAATGAATGGATGGATGGATGGATGGATAAATGAATGAATGGATGGATGGATGGATGGATGATGGATGGATAAATGAATGGATGGATGGATGATGGATGGATAAATGAATGAATGGATGGATGGATGGATGGATAAATGAATGGATGGATGGATGGATAAATGAATGGATGATGGATGGATGGATAAATGAATGGATGGATGGATGGATAAATGAATGGATGATGGATGGATGGATGGATGGATGGATGGATGGATGGATGGATGCTGAGTTAATGTGGTCAGATCTTTAACCATCTTCATGTCTGAATAAAACCCGTTGCCATGACGCCTGGACAGTAACGAGGATCTTCCTGCTGCCGTTCAGCGAACTGAACTTACTGAACCAGCTGAGCAACATCCAGAGTTCTCTCTTAAATTCTGGATGTTTCTCTCACTTGGTTAGACTTCGGTCCAGAACTGGGTCAGTCCCAGCGTCTCTCACCCGGTCCATCTTCCGGCGGAGTTCCCTCATGCTGCCGTCCCACTCCTGGCGCTCCCGGTCGAAGCGCTCCTGGAGCTCCGCCCTCTCGCGGCTCCACCTCTTCTCTCCGTGCTGCAGCCTCCAGCGCAGGTCCAGAGACTCGCTGTGGCTCTGGGCCAGCAGGCGCCGGTGCTCCTCGCGCTCCTGGGTCAGGGGCCACTCCGCCTCTCTTCCAGGCGGCTCCTCTTCGCCTCCCTGAGCTTCACCTCGCACCTTTTCACCTGCCTCCTCCTCCAGCTGCTCAGACCAAACACACAGACAACTGAGGTAGATTTAAAGAAATATGACACCTGAGACAGGAAGATGTGTGACTAAAGAACAGAGAATGTTGCTTTTTTCGCCAGAGTGAAGACTAAAACTAGGACTGAAATGATTAATAGTGATTAACTGATAACTTAAATAATTGTCAAACAATTTAGTAGTCGATTAATCGTTAACTGACTCAAAAAAAGGACATTTTGCTGAAACAACAACATATTCTGAGCTGGAATTAAGTCAAAACTGTATAAAAAAAATACATACAGTTCGCATTAAAGATACAGAAAAGAATGTGGTGTGTTGTTGCATTTTATGCAATAGAAATATTTATTTTCTAATTTCTAAAAGGGATTGAATTGTTTATTTGCATATTATAAAGCATTTCTAATACTACATGAAATAAGTTTACATGGTTAAATCAAATAAATTTGCCAGAATGTGCAGAATGTGCCAATTATTCAATTAATGGTCAGAATAACGAGTTGTAGTTGCCTTGAAGCAATCTGATTGGCTGACAGGTTTTAGCTTTGCGCAACACTGCCCCCTATAGGTGTGGCATGTTTAAAACCACTGTCAGAGGCAGATTTGTATGGATTCATGTGGATGAAAACGTTTCTGAAACTGATCCCGTGTGTACAATAATATTTTTTAAACGATGTGGCGGAGATTTTTGCTTTTATAAATATATTTATACATGTGGACAAGGCCTGTGAACCGTTCCAACACGTGATGAAAGTCATGTTTGCTTTTTGTTTTTTTCTTCCTGCTTTTGTTTATGCTAAAAGCTGGTCTTAATCTGTTCCAGGGGGAAAAAATGCACAACAGGTTTTAGATGAAAACCACCAACATACTGTCTGTTCAGTTGTGAGTGGGCACCTCTGTTACTTTGCTCATTTCAGACAAAACACAAAAGCTGTTCTCCTGACTTTGTCTTATAATCCGTCTTCTCCTGAGAAAGAGAAATGCTGAATGAAGGACTCAGAGGTCCTGCAGAAATCTTCAAAGCTGCAGAACAGAAAAAAAAAAAAAACCGGGTGCAACTTCTCGTTTTTTTTGTGATCTTCAGAGAGGCTTTGATCCGCCAGCAGAACGATACAAACCAGAACGAAGTGTTTCAACGATGTGAGGAGCGTCTCAAGGCCACTTGCATAACTTTCATAACTGTTTGCCCTGTTTATATTGCAGCTATAAAACTCTGTGAGGCTTTCCAAACAAGCCGGAGGTCAAACTGGACCTTATGTTCACATCTAAACACACAGGTGAGGGGCGATTTTCATTTCCCCTCCGCTCTGCTGGGCTGCATAATCATGATGGGTAAAAAGAACATTTCCAACAGCTTAATCAGAACGAAGCAGCCCGGAGCGAGCGAGCGAGCCGACACTATCAGATGAAACTAAGCACATTAGTTCTCAGAGCAGCCCTCAGCAACCTCTGCACTGTGGGGGGATTGAACCGTGTAAGAGCCGCGCGGATTAGAAGTGCGAGAGTTAAAAAGATAATCTTCTTCCTATAGCTCAAACCTCCTAATTGGTTCCAAAAGCTGCATTTTCCCGTTTTTTAATCAGATAAAGCTTAGAAGAGACTCCGCTCTGACACGGCGAGCTTCAGATTGGATCTCCGAACGCTTCGGTCCGACGGAGAACATGTCCTCCAACTGACTGTGAGCTGCAACTCTACAGGAGGTTGAGTTGCCGGATCGATTTAACGTGGGTTCAGTCCTTTCTGGGCTGTTCTTTCCCAACCAATTACGCAAAATTCACATTTTGAATGGTTTTTGTACTTCTATTTGGGTCTCAACTGCTTTTAAAAACAATCCAAGAGCTTAAAAAAAAACAACCTGCCATTTAAAAAATACCTCCGGAATGTAAAGTCACAAATCACCAAGGCGGTTACCTAGCAACCCCAGAGAAGCCAAGCCCGTTACCTAGCAACCCGAGAGGAACTCCAGGACGTTCGGTTAGCATATTTAAAACAAATAAGAAAATAAAACTTTATCGCCTAAAACGCAATGACAGCTTTTCTTTAGAGTATGCTTGTTTTTGGATTAACCAACTAATAACTGGGTAGCAAAAGGTGCTTCATAGAAGATTTATTTTAATTTTTTGACAGAATTTGCATTGGGTGTTGGCCTATCACAATAAACAATAAATCAATTAATCGCAAGGTAAATTAACACAAGCTCATTCATTTCCATTTGCATGTTTATCATTTTTCTTTCTCTTCCTACAAAAACTGGTCTTCATTTTGATGCATTGGTCTCAGCTAGTCCTTTTCTAAAGACAATTTTGTTTATGATTTATAAATTTAGAAGACTTGATAATTAATATATCTGTAGTTTTTGTTGTTTTGTTAATTTATTTTGGATACTTAAAATGTCTTCCAGTTCCAGAGATAAATATTCATTAGAATTTAAAGTCTATTGATCTTTGCATATGTGCACCATTACATTACTTGAAATTGGTCTCAAAACAACAATATTATCATTTAAAAATAAAATTAATTTTATTATAGTTGGGTGAAACTAAAATTAGCACTCGAGAAGTTGTGGATAGAACATATCAAGGTATATATTTTTTTTTATCTTAAATGCAAAATGTCCTCAGCAACAATATTTAAATAAAAAATTAGGTTTATTTTTAATCATTTCATTGCAGCCTAGAATGGCTAACGCATGCAGCGTGTTCAGATTTGGCCGTCACGCCTGGAAGAGGCAACATGTTTCCTGTCCTCTAACTGTTTACTGAAAGAACAGCTTTTTTCCACCAGATTGCTGTGCTCCTTTAAAGGTGGGCGGTGAGACACCATCTGTACCTGGACGGCCTGGCACTTCATCTCCGTCCACTTGACCTCCCAGGCGGCCTTGTCGTTGGCGTACGCTTGCTGCAGTTGGCACCGCCTCATCTGCTCCTCCCTCAGCTCGTCTCGAAACTCCTCCAGGAGCGATCGCAGGGCCTGCAGCACTCGCCTGTTCTCACCAAACTGCAAACAGACAACCAGCACTTTAATTATTTTAAAAATAAAACAGCAACATTGCACACAGGAAGCCTGCATAAATATTTAGACACAGAAGGGTACAAAACAATGCCAGACATCCTTTGAAATCTCAGAGTTGCACTGTAATAAAAGCTGAAATATGATTTATTAGACTCGCATGAGAACCGAGCAGCTTGGCTCAGTGGTGGGTTTTGCTTGTGGTGGTCCTCCTGTGGAGAGCACTCAGTTACTGGGAAACCAGTTATCACCTGGAGGTGTCACTACAGGGCTGCTGGCTGTGCCAGCCTTTTCAGGAAAATTTAAAATGAGCTCAGGTGCAGGAAGGCCTGAAGCTGCCATGAAAGTTTATGACCAATAATAAATTTAAATGGCTGGTAGCTTGTATTTTCCAGGCACATAAAGCCATTTTATAGCGCAATCAAGTAACTGTGTTACGTTCAGCTGTTATAAAATACATCAAACATGATTTAAAAGAAATCTGACACCTTGAAATTAAGTCTCTGTCTCTTTAAGAAGCTCCTGCTCTTTTCGACACTCTGCCTTCAGCATGTCATCACAACAATGCTCCTCCATTAAGCTGTTTAAAACCTTTCTTAGGAGCGTTGTACTGAGAATCAGCTCATATAATGAGCTCAGCAGATCTGTAGTTCCACCAGGTGTTGGCTAATTGCTGCTGCCACTAGTCTGGAGGAGCAGATTGGGGGGATAACAAGGGATTTGCTGCTTCAAACAGCAAGTCAAGACAACTTCTTTCAAGTGAATGAAAATGAATGGCCCTCCTGGATTGGCAGCTTTCCAAACTCCAACTAATAGCGCATCAACTAGCATTGCACCTGGATAGTTCAGCTTCGCAAGACACATTTTATTCCAAACACTCCATAAATGCTCTACAGAAAATATGTGAATAGTAATTTTCTGCAAATAACTGAGTAAAATCCTACAGAAAAATCTGTGAATGTACTACAGTTGGTGCAACATGCTACAGCTTGCACATACTGTAGGTACTCAACAGAACATCGTTGAGTACCTAAAATGGAAAACTACCCACAGCACCATGAAGTCAGATCTCAGGAAAAATCCTCTTCATGATGTGAAGAGGGAAAAAAATCAAAAGCTTTTACAAAGTTAAGCACTTCAGGGTGATTAATAATGCATCCAGACTGCCTACATGTACAGGTTTTGCGTTACAGGTAGGTAAAGTGGGCGACTGGGACCTAAAAGCAGATCTCTAAGAAAGCTGAATGCGGACAGAATCCTGAAAAACACGTCAGCTTCTTTAAACATCACATTTAACCGAGATTCCAGGATTTGATTTTGGTCCCCGTCAGAAAACTGGGTTTGTTCAACATATCTGGTGCTTCTAACCAGCTAAGTGGGTCAGAATCTGCTTACTGTGCCAGAGAGCTGTAATCAGAAGCATCCAAATATTTTTTATGTGTTCATAGAAAAGGAGAATAAAGTACGACCGAAGAGCGCAAAAACCATTGATTCACCAATTTCAGATGAAAGGAGGACATTTAAATTTCAGAACAAGTAAAATTTTCAGGATTAAGTGCAGCCATGTTTCTAAATTGGCTTAATCCGACCCAATTTCACGACAGCTTCTGTTTTATTTCATCTGAGCTGAAAACCTCATTTAAATATTTGAGACTTTAACACAGAATGAACTCTGCAGTTAAGCTTTTTTAAATTTGCAGCAACAAAACATGGGTTTTGACAACAGAGCGGTAGATTCGGTTCAATTTGGGACAAAGTTGTAACATTTGTTGCATTTTCAGCTGGTGTGATTTTCTTCCACCCTGAACTGAGTCAAATCAAACCCTTTCAAAAATCTGTTGCCCACATGTCCGTTTCAGCTTGCAGCTGTAAGCTAGCTAAGCTAACGTTGCTAGTTCAGCAGTACTGCATTAAATGTCACTGATATTTGTCGTAGAGTTACATAGAGGTGGGTAGAGTACTACTGTAACTGTACTACTGTAACTGTAATCTAGTAATATGTTCTACGTAGGTTTATTGTTTATAAGTTAGATAGGAGTTGAAAGTAGTTCTAAGCTTGTAGCTTGTTTATTGTTGTCATAGCAACTGCCTGCAAAGATGGCTGTCAGTTACAAAGTTTTAACTTTATCTCAAAAGCAGATCCCTCTGTTGTATTTTTTACTTTTATGTTTCTTTTGCTGCAGCAGACCCTTTATTATTTGTATTTGAATGTATTTTTGACTCTTTTTGTTAAGAAAATAATATAGACGTAAAGTTATACATTGTTTTAATTGACCAATTTATGTACGTATTTATTTAACTTCTGTTTTTTAATTTATTCATTCTACTTTGAAGGTTGCAAGGCCTCAACACCAACACTGTCAATGTGGTTATTCTTTATTTTTATGACAATATTGTGATATTTCACTGTGTTAAAGATTCCCAATGTATGTTAATGTTATTTGTTTGAAAAAAAGTAAAAGAAAAAGTTCATAGTTGTGTGACGTCCCATGGGAACTATGTATATATATTTAATGCCCAGTGATTTAAAACGTGAGCGTAGCGGCTGTAAGCGGGTCGGTACCTGTCTCTGGTGCTGCAGGTGCTGATCAGGAGACAGCAGAGGGACGGCGGGTCCAGTTTCAGGGACGTCCCCCGGCGTTTGTGCTAAACTCGGCCTGTCGTCTCGTTCTGCCTCCCCCTCCGCCGGCTCCGCCGTCACTCCCATCTCTGGGAAACCCTCCAGCTTCTCCAACTGGAACAGATGAGCGAGTCAGGAACAACCGCGCTCTGATTCATGCACTCCGTTCTGTTTTCATAGCAACACTTCCTGCCACAGATTGGCAGCTTTTCCGCACGTTTACAGTGAAGAAGAAGACAGGCGACCACTGCTGAGTCTGGAGGAGAACACACATGATTCATATTCTGGACATTTACACACACGTGGACTTAGGTGGAGTAAATCTGGCAGGAATTAAACTGAGAAGGAAAGCAATACTTTCTGAAACTGTACGGCAATTATCATGCATTTCAGATAAAAAAATAAAACTCAAACTACTTCAGGCCACTCGCTACATGGGAGCTGTAGCTTATAAAAGCTTATAAAGGGCATCTGCAGGTTTCAGCAAGTCAAATTTAAAGCATAGACAAAATCTTACCAAGTATTTTTGGTCTAGTTTCTAGTGCAAATGTCTTAGTACACTTGAAATAAAACAAAACTAACTAACAAGTAATTTTTCAGAGGAGCTTGTTGTTTTAAGTCAATAATTCCTTAATATTGAATAAATAAAAGTACTAGCTCCATTGGTAGAGTATTACACTTTTAACAAGACATTTTTTCCATAAGTGAAGCAAAAAGCTAAATTAAAAAGAAAAAAAAACTTGTTGAGAAAAGACAAATATTTTGTATTGTACCTAACTTTTTCCATTTTAAGAAGATTTTAATTTGCTAAAGGCGATTTATTATGGAAAATTCACATTTTTTCATATTTTTAACAGTCCCATTTGGGTCTCTTCTGCTTCTAAAAACAACTAAGCGACTAAAAGAAAAAAACATCCAGCCGTTTTAGTATCTAAAAAATAAGCTGATTCAAAAATCTCCAGATTATTGAGTCATAATCAACGGGCACTGCCTCGTTACCTAGCAACCCCAGCAAAGCCCACCCTGTTACCTAGCAACCCAAGTTGATCTCCAGCTCGTGTGGTCATCTGGTTTCACTGCTGTACAACGGCTGCTGGAAAAGAAAACTACTTGCTGCATTCTTGTTGGTTGTGCAGGAGGCTCTACTTCTGCTTTTCAAAGACGTGCGTTTGTATAATTGCGCATCTGTTTGCAGTCATTTTCACGTGTGAGTGTAAACATTGACTTGGATCATGGCCACCAGCAGCTTATTTGGATTTAAAGTGACAAGATGCCCTAAAACAGCTCAAGACCACAGACCAGACTAAAATTTCATTATCTGAAACTGATTTTGTCCAAAAAATTTAATGAACATGTTTTGTTTAACACATAAACTTACCCTAACCTGTCCAAGGAAACATAGTAAGTCACCTTTAATTAAAATCTCACTCTAAACTTTTTCTTCTGCCTGTGGTCCAAATTTCTACCAATATTTTTACCTTTTCAAACATTGAATCACATGTGGGCCACAGACATACGTTCCTTAAGATCATTAAATCAATGCTACAGCTTCAACTACACCAATCAGTTTTCTATCGACAGAGATTTACACAGCAAAGGTCAAACTTTGCTGAAGGCTGTGATCTCCAGGAAATCCTCTGAACAAAAAGCAAAACGAAACACAACATGAATCTCACAGATTGCGGCTCCAATCAACCAGAAACCCAGGAGGATAACGAGCAGAAGTGGAACATCGACTGCAGAATCGACGAGTCAAACGGTAAACGGAGAGACTCAATCAAGCCTGGCAGCTACTCGACTGTCAGACCTGCAGGTACACGAGTCCCTGTGGAGACAAAATATCTCCACCGGTGGAAACGACTCAGGATGAGAAGCTCGGTTTTTATCGTCTTCACTGCTTTGGTTTTAATAACCGGCAATCTGACAAGACTTTAGAAATAATCTGCACTGAAATCAAGAAACACGTCCTAAAGTAACAAAAGCAAGATGTAAAATCCAAGCACTTTTCAAGCATTTCCATGTCTCACTTTGGAGTTAAAAACGATACAAATGAACTAAAAGGACAGTTTCACTGTTATATGATTTCATTAATTACTGTTATTAACGTTTTATGATGGTATTTTACATTCTACTGCAGGGAAGAAATTAACTAAAATATAACAAAATTTATGTTTTGAGATAAATCTGTAAATCTATATAAATCTTTCTGGTCTGAGAACAAAACAGAAATTTAACAAAACAAATCCCCCAATTTCAATAACATTATTTAACATATAAAATATTAGACAACCTTTATTTAAATTATGAAGATCAATAAGTAATTGAGAAATTGGGAATAACAAATATTAATTACACTGAAATAATCCAAGGATGTGGTGTCGAGGTAAATCACCTTCCTGCTCAAATTAAATATACAAAGAAAATTACCAAAGAAAACCTTTAAAGAATTACTGACATTTAGCAAATTAGAAGTAATTTTGGTAATTATAACTGATCTGAACTTAAGACAGACACACACAAAAATGTGTCAGTGCCTTTTTATAAAGTGTATGAAAATATCTGGTTTCAGTTGTAAATGATGTTTTCCAAATTTAGGCTTTTAACCAAGGGTTAGATTGCACTTTATTACCAAACTGCGCAGTTTGAATATTAAATACTTTCCAGGACTATATTCAAAATTCAAGCACTTTCCAAACCTGGAAAACACTAAATTTAACCACCCTGAAACTCACTCAGTTGATTTAATCTATTAAAGTGACTAGTTTGAAACCTGCAGCAGACAGATAACCGTCTCTGTTTGTATCTTTGAGAGCGGAAGCTGCGTGACTCACGTCGGGAGCGGCGGTCTCGTCTCCAGAGTCGCCCTTGCAGCCGAGCCTCCAGTGCAGCAGGATTCCCCTGAGCTTCATGTAGAAGATGATGGTGTTGCGCCTGAACAGGCGCACCTCTTGCTGCAGCAGCGCTCGCTCCTGAGCCCAGGGCGCCTCGTGGCTCTGGAGGCCCTGAAGCTCCAGGCCTTCACGCTGCGTCTCCAGGCGTGAACGCTGCTCCTCCTGCCACAGAAAAACACGTTGGCTTATACGGATTATTAAGCTTGAATTATGATTAGAATATAAATACATGTACCTATCTGCATTTGATTCTTCAACTAAGCACTAACAGCCTCAATTTATGGATTTCTACGGCTAAATGTCATTTAAATATTAAAAAATATTTAGACAACTACACCACCATACAAAACCATCCAAACTAAATTCAAAAGTGGCTCAGTAAAAAAGCAGTTTTACCAAATTTAATAATTCATTCCTCTCCTGCAGATTAAAGTGTTTGTTATTATTTATGTGCAAAAAGCTCAACCTGCACAAAGTGGACTGAAGTCTTCCTTAAAGCCTTGCTTTGTCCAACTAAGGTCCAAATCCCTGCGGTGAAATAGACCTGCCGGAGGTAAACTGTGATGTCACGGCGTACCTGAGGCAGGTCGCTACCAGGCTCCCGCTCCTCTGTCACTGCTCTCATCCGTCGCTCGTGATCCAGACGAAACTGAACCTCAGCAGCCGCCGTGTCCCGGTGCTGAACCCACAACAGCACAAAAAGAAAAGCTTTTATTAAGATCCATGCAAAGGTTTTACCACGATTCAAGTCGCTTAAAGGCCAAAATGAGGATTTTCTTGCTGATTTTATTTGTTGTTGATGGTTTATTCACTGCAAAAGAAACCACCAGCTGAGGAGAACTAGTCATTTAACTTGTTTAAGATGTCTAATTTTACTAAATTAAAGTATTTGGTGCCGTGATGTTTTTAAAGACGTGTGCATCTCAGTTGATTAAAATACCACTGAACATTTGTAACTAATCTATGGTGGCATTACACAGAGAGTAGCTTATTTCAAGCAATTCTTCTGTCAGTTCTGATGAATATGGCGTGCAGTAATCAAAACCCAAACTTCAGTTTTTCAGAAAAATTTTAGATTATACAAGGGAAAACAAAAAGCAATTTAATTTTTGAGAATTAATTTTCAGAAATTTTTGAGAAAATTTTTTAGAAATTTGCAAGTTTTTTCTCAAAAATGTCTGGTTTTAATCTCAAATTGTCTCAAGTTTTTTTTTCTAGCAAATTTTTAAAATGTTCTTTTTTTGAAAATTTCTGAGACTTTTTGGCACAAACTACTCTCTTTTTTTTTATCTACAATGGCCTTAATATGGTGATAGATTAGATTTTAATTTTTAAAAATGACTAAAAATGTGTGACTAAACAATTCATTAGATTTAAAAATATTCTCATCTTCCCTCCAGCTTTCTTGGGCCCCTACACGCCTGTAGGCAGACCTCCAGGTGCCTAATAGTTTTCAGAGGAACTGAATTTTGCGTTACAGTTAATTAGCTGTAACGCATATATGACAGTATTTTCTTATGCAATTTTCTTTTTTTTTAGATGCACATAAATGTATTTCTTATCAATGTTGCAGGTTGAATAATGCAGCTTCAGCAAGAACTTCTCCTATTTGCTTTTACGTATTTTTATGAATATGGATGTGATCATTAGTATTAAAAAGTGATAACCGCATAGCTAAATTTAACCCGCAGAATTAATGTTGCATTTTTAATTTCCATCTTTGCACCTCTTCAGTTTGCGCCGGCGGTAAGTTGAGCTCCTCGGTCTGTCCTGACCCGGCATCACCTCCCTGTCAAGCCCAATGTCAAATGAAATGCAAATCACACATGCTGACTGCGCGGTGCTAATCCTGCCATGTCCAAGCTGCTTTCACATTCACCCATTCATTTATTTCACCCCACAGATTAGGCTGCTGCTGCTGAAAGCACAGGAGATGAACAAAAAGTCCACACGAATGTGCTGTAACTGTGACTACAGCAGCAATGTGCCGCATCACCACTGCCAGCATTACGTAACTCTATAAACACAAACATCAGCCGGTGATTATGAATGGCCTCAGCGTGTAGAGCTAAGTCGCTAAAAACAAGAGGTACATGATATTTATGGTGCACAATGTGTATTTAAATGTTTAGTTTAATCCGTTGAGTCTGGAAAGTGAGTCTGTTCAGTGGTGGACCGGCGCCAGGGGGCGTCGCTTCGCTTCGGGGCGGAATGTGTGCAGACTCAGCTCTGACGCCTCCAACAGTCACATCAACAGCAGATTTTAGCTGCCGACGCCTTGAAGGACGAAAAACCGGCAGCAGAACGTCTGTAATCCAAACTATCACTGCATGTATGAAATGTACGGGGAAAAACAAACAAATAAAAAAAGAGACTAAAATCAAACCATCAGTAGCTGTGGTGGTGTGACATTAGTAAATGTGTATGGAGAAAAATAGCTGTCAAAAAACATAAAAATGTATGTACAAGCCAACGTGTTTTTCTTAAAAATTTCCTTCGCAAACAAAACACACAATCCCTATTATATATGTGATTTGACATATTTGACGCTTTTTTCTGTACACATTTACTTGTACATGTTTTTTTGACAGAAACATCCTCCATACAGGTGAGATTGTGTTTATAGTCAAGTGATTGTTGCTTGAATGTCAAACGTGATAAATTTCGGGGACAGTTTTAAGGTTTTGTAAGAGAGCTAACTGGATTTCACCCTTTTCAAACAAAAAGCAAAATCTAAACTAGACCAAAACTAATCACACTGTAAAAATTACACAAAACAAGTCTGAGAGGATATAATATTTGCTAATAATAATAATAATAATAATAGTTTTGGGTAATAATTCGGAACACCCGTTTCAATTTCTATTTTTACGCCAATCAAATTTGTAACCATGTAATTAACCACTGCATACCAGTTAATTAAATATTTTTGATGAACTATAACGATTAAAATTCATAAAAATATGTTAACTGTGTTTTATTTTCAAAGTCCAGATTACTGACTTCTTTACAGTAAACCGGAGGTGGATCGTAAATAAATATTTTAAATCACTGGCTTTCAAAGTGGGTGCAAAACGTTCCCGAAGTTTTCACGAAGCGGCTCGTAGTCGATACAAAATACCATTTTCATATTTAAAAAGCCAAGAAAAGAATGAAAACGCGAAAGGAGGAACTACTAGTAATACATAATAGTATTCCTACAAGTTTAATACAAAACATTTGGGCTATTTTAGTTTCACCAGCCCCCAAAAATAACTCCTGAATATTGACTTCACAGCTATGTGAGCAAATAATGTGACTGTGGTTCTCAACATGTCAATTTTAATTTGTGAACTTTACCTTAACTGCTAACTAAAACACATGAAAATACAATTTCTATGTTTTTTTTTTTTTATTTTATAGCTGTTAAACAGATAATGGTTAATTTCTACCTGATGATGTTGTGCTGCTCTGTTAACTCTAAATTTAGAGTTTATCAGCTAATGTTACTTTCAAATAGTTAAAATAATATGGCACACTTAAATACTAATCTGCATTTCAAAATCCAAATAACTTTTTGGGGGGGTTTGTTACTCCTGTAAGGTTAAATCCATAACATCCGAAACACTGGTGTGATCAGGGTTTCCCTCCACCAGGCTGAGCATTGTTTTATTTAGTTTAATGCTCCAGCAACAGTGACAGCAAAGACGGGTTTTAATATATGCAATAAAACATCAGTAATCTTTAGCAGAAAGTTATCTATTTTAAAAAGATAACTCCATTGGATTCTATATACAAAACCTATAGAAATACTAGTTTTATTCAGTGCACTGCTATATTTTCTTTGTTGTTGGTGTTTTATTTCCAAAATTTCCTGTTAACTTTTAACATTTTTAACAGAAAAACACAGTGGGGCAACTGGTGGACTTCTCTAGTTTTTGGGGAAACCCTGTATTATGTAAGCTAATAACAAATGGTGCTAATGTACATTAGTTCAGAAATGGGGTCGACACGTTGGCCTGGCGCCGCTCTTGTGGCGACTGGCGGCAAGTGTCTTAAAGGAGTGTTTGTCCATTGGCGTCTTAACGGCTTGGTTTGGTTTCCGTCCCTTGTCTAGTAAAAATAGGTTGATGAGGCTCACTAATGTGCCAAAAAAGATAATTGGAGTGAAGAAAGCCCAGCTCCAACAAATATACGCCCAGCGTGTGAGAGCTAAGGCTAAAATGATTTTTAACATCCAGCCTAGAGAGTTCGATCTTCCATCTGATCACCGCTTTAGGGTGCCTGAGATACAAATCAGCCAATTGGAGGTTTCTTTCATTTCGACAGCCATTGTTGAGCTTAATCTCCTTGGCTTCAACTGTATCCAGACCACTTTCTAGGTTTTTTAAAAACCTAGAAAGTGGTTTTCTAAGAATATTTTATATTCTTTCTATCTATAGAATCTTAGTATCTATAAGTGCGCTAACAAAATTAATGTGATGTTTTCTGTTTGTGTATTTTGATGCCTACTGCAATGAATAAAACTGTAAAATACCAGCAGCTACCTGATGGAAAATGACAAAAAAAAAACCCAACATTTTCATCATTTTTATTAATCTACAAACCTCGCAAAGATTTTCCTCCCTCACAGAATCCCCATCTTATTAAACTAAAATATATATAATTATTATTTTTGATCCATATTTTTGGAGAAAATAGATTGTGCTTACACTTACAATACACTATAAAATCCTTCTCCATATATATGGAGAGGCATAGAGTTTTAACGTATCAGTACAGATTTTACCGGAATGGATTTCACCAGAACAGTAAAATTCTGGCAACCACAGCTGCTGGTATTTTACCGTAAATTAGTGACTTTTTTTTTAACAGTGTATGTTAAGCATTAAAAAGCTTCAGAGAGTTTTCAAATTCTACTTAAAACTTCATTAAACCCTGTGGAGCTTCATTAGACGGCTGCTCACTCTAAGGTGAAAACTTTAAGTCACATTTTGCTCTGAATCATTTTAGTTGAGGGAGCAATTAAATTAAAACAGCATCCGTCTCAAAACCTGTTCAGATCCGTGTGTTAAGACCTGACAGAGGGCCTAAACTGGTGGTGAAGTGGAGAAATAGAGGAGGGAGGAGGCACTGACCTCTATTCTTAAAGCCAGGGGTCTGTGGTACATGGGGAGTCCCGTGGCTCCCCTGCTCTGGGCCGGGCCCCCAACCTGGCTCTGGGGCTCCACGCCTCGCTCCTGTCCTAGACGCCACTCCAGCTCATCCCTCTGAACGGACTGTGAGTGACATGGGAAGGGAGGGTAAAGGGGTGGTGGCCGTGGTAAAGGGGTAGAAGGGTGGGCGACGGGTACAAGGGATGGCCGTGGTCGTGATGAGAGGTGGGGGGGGACATGTGTGAAGTGGATTGTGGACAAAACAGACAAAAGACACCAAATAGGGTAAGGGACCAAGGAAAGAAAGCAAGCAGGAGGGGGAAATTAAAATAAAAATAAATAAAAGGATAAAGAATATAAGCAGGAGAGGGGATGCAAATAAAAAAAAATCAACTAACGTACTAAACGGTGTGGAGAACGGTCAAACTAGAGTACGAAGAAAAGCGCAAAAAGGAACACCAACTTAAAGATGACGGCATATGAGAGAGATGAGAAGAGAACGAGAATGAGGATGAACAAAATCATGGGCTGAAACATCTGATGGGAACACAAGGAGGAACAAAGAGAGGGAACCGGGGGGAAAAGAATGCAAAACACTTGTTATGAAGCGCATGCAATGAGGGATACATGAGTCCAAACCAACAGCTGAGAAATACCACGGAAAACTGCAGAGCGAGAGCTAGCACGCTAATGGCTTTTCCAACACATGTCAGCGCACAGTCATGTGAAGCAAAGATCTAAGGAAAGCGTCTAAAAGTCTGTATGAAGCAAATGATATCAAGAGACTGTAGCATTGACAAATTCATAGGGGTTTTATTTGACATTTTACAAGCTATAGAACCTCTTAACGTATCAACTGTGCAAGCATGTGCTAACGATTACTAGCTAACAATAAAGTCAAAGCTTCCCAAGACAAAAAGCATTGATCAATGGAAAGAAACATTAAAAATATAAAATAGATATGAATTCCTAATAAATTTTATTGTAAAATTACATACCTTGAGACATGTGGTAGCATGTGCTAACGGTTACTAGCTAACTAGCTTAGTTTGCTAAGACAAAAAAAGCATGGAACAAAGGAAAAAATAAATAAATGTGTATATAAATTCCTAATGATTCCTCTTTTTTAAAGTTGCAAGCAGGAACTCATTAGTTGCATGCCTTGAAACTCTGCTAAAAAGTACTAGCGGTTGCAAGCTAACAAAGTTAGCAAAAAAAAAAAAAAAAAAAAACATTCACCAAAGGAATAAATACTCATAATGTTCATCTAAAAAAATCCCTTGACATTTTAGTTTTTAAAAGGATAGCTGCACTTTCAACATTAATGATTATCATAAAGTTTTCCAAGACTTTATAGACTTTTTTCCAAGATTGATTTCTAAGCTAATTTGCTCAGAAATCAGCAAATTAGCTTGATTTTTATCTTAGGATTTGTTTTAAATACTGGCAAATTAAGTGAAAGTTTTATAACAAAAACAACAATATTACTGCTAATCAAAAACAACAAAGAGGATTCAAAAAGAAGAGGTTGTAGTTGCTATTCCAAGGAAAACGTTTCTAGGGTAGTTATAGTAGAGGAAGTTATTTTGCATATGAATCTGGTCATCTTTTTTTTCTCTCCTTTTGTCAGCAGTACACAAAAAAAACCTTTTTTTCAATTTCTGAATTTATTAGATTTTAATGTGTTCTGAAATCTAAAATAGTTTAAAGTATTAACTGACCTATGGTTGGATTTCTTTCAGTGAATAAAGAAGTATGGAAAAAGCCTGGATGGATCAAATATACAACAATGTAACGACTTGAAAATTTTTAAATAAGATTATATAAGATCATACTTAAAGACGGAGCATGATGAAATTACCAACTTTAATTTTATACAGAGTATAAAAACTTGCATTTGAGCAGCAGCTGATTTTTCGCCAGTACCAGATTTATTTACATTTGGCTCATTTTGAGTGAGTAATTCATTCATAAGTCCAGAGTGAGTTTTGTGCTCTATGGCTGCAGGAAAATGTGCAAGCCGGTCGTTAAGTTTGGTTCGGTTCACTGTTCGTTCTCCTGTGTAGCTGCATGACAAATGTTTAAGTTCCCAAATAGAGTTTAATGATAGCTTGATTTGTTCTGGTGCAAAATGAGGTAAATTATATATACATATAAAAAAAGCCATAAGCCATATTGTTAAAATAATAATTTTAAATATGTCACTTCTGTTGTTGAGACTTGTTAGAGCCCGAGTCTTCGTCAACTCAAGACTCGGGTCTTTGTTTTTTTGTGACCTGAGTTCAATTCAAGTCGAAGGCTCGACAAATGCAGACAAATGCGACTCGATGCCAGTTCTTTTGCCCAAATGCGACCCAATTCTGACTTTTTCATGGCAGTCTGAACGGCTCAATCCCAATCAAAAAATATCCAGTTTGTGCCACTTCCGCATGTGGTACTAAATGAAATATGTATGCAGTCAGAACAGCCGTGTCACATTTCATCTGACTTTAACATCATTGACGTGTGTCGTAATTCTACATCAGAACAAGCCAGACGATGTAAACCAGGTCGTAAACAATGGTTGAAAATTATAATTATGAAAATTATCAAAGAAGTGTCAGTGAACGTATCTTGGTTCCAACTGCATAACCAAACAAATTTCTCTACCGAAGTCGCAGTCGATGTGCTACAAACTGTTGTGTTTTGTTTTTTTAGTAGCTTCCTTCGTCTTGTTACGATCTTGGCTGTCGGCTCCCATTACTTTAATATCGATTCACAAGCAGTGGCAACCATTAATGCTCTCCTGTGTGACGCTAATATGTCGTTGTTCCTCTGCGCACACAAAAATGTGTGACTGTGGCCACATTTTAATTAGTAGTATAAACAACCAGACAAATAACAGAAAACTATTTCAGTAAAAAAAAAAGTATCAAGACCTGCTGTGTGAATGTAGCCCAAGTCACAGATTCGAGTCGCCAACAACGGATAAAACATGACACACATTTTATTTTTCGTTTGTTCGTAACGTAACAAGTTTATGCTAACGCTAACCTGAGTTAAACGTTATTATTGAATCTTCATTCGGTGGAGAACTTGACCCTAAATCTAAGAGTAGATCTGGAACACTTTCTCCAAGTTTGTTTGTTTTAGGTCGTAAATATAAAATGAAATTTGCAGTTGAATGTTTTTCAGGGAAAAATACATCACAAAGAGTATTGTTGTTCCTTTGGTGACTATACTGATTGGTCAAATGTATTTTTTACAAACATGTGGACTAAGTACTGGCTATTAAAGCAGCGGTTAGCTGTGATTAAACCACCCAGCTTCTCCCAGACTAACCAGTAAATCCTACAGGTAGAGAAGCAAAGCAGGAAGAAGTCATTAGACAAAATGAGCGTTCAGAAAGTTTTAAAACTTTCTCTACAAAGAAGACAGGGTTCTCCCAGTGATATGTGTATAAAGAGCAGTTTGTTTTATTTCTAACAGGGTCTGACTGATTTGAAAAAAAAAAAAAAACACAAGATGCTTGCTTGATCATGTGGCAGAGAGATAATGAAGCTGCTTTGGAGAAGTAAACCGTACGGACATGTTTGCTTACACTGAGCCGCAGTAAAACATGGACAGAAAGCAGGATGCCAGGCAACGAGGTTCTTCCACAGGCCACTCATACAGCACCATGCAACTAATGTCACTAAACATGTCATTTTTTTTTCTCATATTTTACGGTCTGTGTCTCTAGAAACACGATAGAGTTACCACTTCCCTCCTGTAGGTCTAAGCATGTGACGTGACATATTGTAAAAACACAAAAGCCAAATCGTTTAGGCAGCAAAAGTCAGAATAGGGGTGGGCAATATGGATAATTTTTTTTTTGTAGTTTTAATGTGGTAATAATAAAAATTATAATAGAAACCGGAATTATCTAGCATGACAAAGAATTCATAACCAGCTCTTGAAAAACATTTCTATTTGAAATAAGCTTGTGATTTATGTCACTAAACTGCGTATGGAGACTTAAATTAATCATATTTTCAAATTTACTGATTTTTATTGATGCTCTTGTGAAAAAAATAGTAGAGGAAATAGTAAAAATAATATTTTAGCTAGTTTTTTTAACATTACCTGGAATTTATCATCACAACGATAAATCATAAGACATTTGTCACGATAACTGACACAATATTTGCCCGCCCCTGCTCTTGTCGTTCAATAAATAAGAATCCAGCGTGCATTGTTTTACAACAATATTTATGGTTAAATCAAACTAAAAATCAAAAAGTAATTCCTGCTTGAAATTGTACCTTGCTCAGGCTAATTAACCACGTAAACACATATCAAACCTTTAGTATTTAAACATTAACCAATTTGGAAAATTTAAATACAAATCTTTTCATCTTCAAGTAATTCAAACATAATTTTATTGGACCAAAACTTCATCAATAAGCCTGAGCCTTAGGTGCGTTTCCTTCATGTTTGTTTCAACAGGAACTGATATTTATTGACGCTCTTATGAAAAAACTGTGGAAAAAATTTTATTTTAAACATCAACTGGAATTTATAGCGACAACGATAAATCGAATGTGTTATCATGACAAGAAATGTATTATTATAAACTATAAACTATTCAATAATTGCTCTTGTCATTCAATAAATAGTAACATACATATCAAACCTTTAGTGTTTAAACATAAACCAATACGGTAAACTAAAAAACTAATCTTTTCCTCTTCTAATAAATCACACAATTATTTTTGGACCAAAACTTCATCAATAAATGTAACATTTTTGAATTTACTGATATTTCTTGACGCTCTGGTGTAGAAAAAACCGTATTTTAAACATTAACTGGAGTTTATCGTGACAACGATAAATCAAAAATCTCATCAGGACAAGAAATTCATCACGATAAACGATATGATAACTGCCCACCGCTAAATCAGAATAATGCAGCAAAACGTCAAAGATAAATTTTTACCATGCAACAAATTCAGAAGGAGGCCCAGGAAGTTGAGCCAGATGGAAGAAGCTGCTGCAACCCGTTCAGTACTTACTCCATTCACACCAAGCAAGCTCCGCTCAGCGCCCCGGGTGACTGGAAGCAGGAAGGCTGTGAGTGCAGGGAGGCGGACAGGCAGGGCGGCTGCTGGCTATGAGGATGTGCATGGAGATGCGGATGTGGATGCAGCGGCAGCAGAAAGCGATGGCAGTGGGACTGAGGAGAAGTGGTGTCTATTGCCAGTGTGGCAGAGCTGGGTGGCTTATCATGAAGCGACCTGAGACTGAAGGTCAACAGGGATCTACCACATTTTTGACAACATCCAATTTTTCAGGGTGATTTTTTGTTTCCCCCTCCGCAATGAAACGTTAAGGCCAGCTTTACTGATAAAAATAAATATCAACACTTCAGCTTTAGTTCCACATTACAGTAAGATATCTCTTTTAAATGATTCAGAAAGGCTTAAAGCTGCAGTATGTAACTTTTATAAAAATATTTTCACATTTGTTGAGACTGTTACTATGTTGTGAAAATAAATGAAGCTTTTCCAGTGCTAACAAAAATCAACCAATCAGAACAAGGAGGCGGGTCTTAGCGCTGCCAATCTCCTTGTCAGCAGAGCCTATCATGAATGCTAAGGCTAGTTAGCATGTCCACTCATGTCCACTGATGGCAGCAGATTAACAGTTTTCCAGTAACAGTAACTCATTTCTCCACCATTAGCAGATTTAGCAGCGTGTATATGAGGCTGACTGTCAGCCGTAGGACCCTCCTCCTGGCTCTGATTGGTTGTTTTTGATTGGTAGCGGTGCATTTCTTCAGACAGCAATAGTAGCACAGGGAGGAGGTGAAGGAAATCCGTCTTTCGATTATCTATCTCGTAAACTGTCACAACATAGTGACAATTTTAACAAATATGTAAAAAAACTTTTTTTATTTTTATATATAAAAGTTACATACTCCAACTTTAAACAAAAATATAGATCGATAAAAGCGTGCTAAGATTGATACTTTATTTTCTGAGTCCATCTTGGAATTTTATTTTATTTCTGTAGTTTGTCAACTCTACCTCAAAATAAAAGATTTTTTTCAAAGTAGTTTCACGGATAAATAACTTATGATTTTTGGAGATTTCACCACCTCACATTTAAGACCTTTTAAGACTGTTATGAATTAAATTTAAGACAGAAATTTACTGAAAAAAAAAAGCATATTTTGCTATGTTCTCTATGTAATTAACCCCCAAAGTGCCAAGCTTTTTTGAACAGAATGCACCTCGTATGGGTTGGCAACAGACATAAGGCAATAGCAAAGACGAACTGACAACACATTTGCACTAAACGAACGATAGACGTGAAAGACTTAGCTAACTAGCTAGCAAGTTTATATTAGCGGCCTGACAGACAAGTCCTGCGAGGAACTAAATAAAAAACTACTAGATTAAATAGTCATGCCAAGACAAAATTTAAACCATGTGATTAATGCTTTTATAGACGATGTATTTTAATTTTTTAATGCTTTTAAGACATTGTAAAGCCTTAATTTTAGACTTTTTAGGGATGTGCAAACACTAACTAGTGCAATACAAAGATTAGCACTGGTTTAGTGGAGAAAAAACAATTAGAAAGTATTTTAGTTGCACTTCTTCTGCAGAAAAAAAACAATGACAGGGTAATCTTTCCAAATAGTACAGTAGTTGTAAACTGAAATTTTAATAATTTTCTTGACTCTATCCTACAATGAAGTACTGTTGAAACATCAAGGACCCATTTTGTTTAAGGACAGGCTAGAAATTTAATCTGAGAGACTATAGCAGATTGAATTTTCCTCCAAACAGATGAGTTTCCCTTTGACGGGCCTGTCTGTGCAGGTTGCTGCCACCATCTTTAATTAGAACAGATTTTTTTCACACACCCTGCTGACTCAAGCACTCATCTGGTTGATTTTGGCTTTAAACGCTCCTCTAATGACTGAACACTTGGGAAAGTTTAATGCAGACTCAAATAGATTCCTACATTTAGAATGACTCTACCCATCATTAGCCATATATCTGGATTGATCTGCTACGCAAGTAAAGACAGGGACAAATCAATTTTGTTTAATGTTGAGACGTTCCTTTTAAGATTGGAAACTGAATAAATTAGGGATGTAGCTAATGATTATTTTAGATGTCGATTATACTGACGATTAACCGATAAATCAAATTGAAATAAACTGGCATATTCTGCAGATTTTCCATTTAAATATTACAAATACATTAGAAGATGTCAAAAAAACACATAATTAATTTTCTTATATAAGAAACTGAACATTTTATAGCCTAAAATGTAATAACGTAGCATTCCTTTAAAGTACTCTTAATCATTTGTAGCAATACTTCTAACATCACAAGAAGAACTCAGTGTTTCGTGCTTCACTTATAATTTGTTGATTATTTTTTATTAAACGAGTAATAATTGGACAGAAAAAGGTGCCAAATAGAAGATTTTTTGGTGTTTTTTTTTTACATATTTTGAACTTGGTGAAGCTAAAACTGCAACTTGACGAGTTTTGGATGGAACAGATAAAGAAGGGTTTATTTTATCTTTAATGGAAAATGTATATATTTTTGTATAGATTTGGCTTATTTACTCGTCTGAATATGTTCTTCTTTCTTTTTTGGAGTCTGAATACTCCAGTTAATGGTTAATTGATTACTAGATTAGGTGATGATTATTTCAATAATCGATTAATCGTGAGTAATTTGATTAATCGTTTCAGCTCTAGTATAAATGTAAGCGCGTAAGAGGACTTTGCTTGAGCCGGTCATTAGAAATGTTTTTCCTTTTACGTTTTTACAAGGAAATAAAGCAGCAGAAGAAATTAAAATTAAAGTAAAAATGTCACCTTGACTGAACAGGACTACAGTAAAGTGTCTTGGACTAACCTGGAAGTCCGTGACCAGGTCTCTTCCGAAGGTGCCGATGGGAGAGTCGCGGGACATGGACGTAACCGTAGACAGGAAGCTGCTGGACTCTGTGAGGTTTGGCATTGGAGACAGATCGTCGGTTCTCTCTCTCAGCCCGTCTCCTACGTGGTCCAGCTTCTCCATGAAGATGTGCAGTTCCGTACGGAAAGCCTTCATGCGAGTGTTGATGGTGTCCAGAACTTGAGTGTCTGGTTTGGATCCGCCTTCCAGGCTCTCCCCTGTGGTCACCAGCAGCCTGCCTTCGAAGATCAGACTGTCTGTGTCAGTGATCAGACGATCGACGGTCTTCCCCAGCCGGTCTGCCTCTCTTTTCACATTGGCGAACGATTCCCGCTCCTCCCTTCTGCGATTGGCGAGCTCAACGGCGCTCAGGTCGCTGCCATCCGAGGGTTTGATGCTTCCCAACCCTGAGGTGGTTCCCGTTTTCTCAAACAGGTCTTCGGAGTCACTCTCTCCGCCAACTGGACCCTCCCGTTTTGGCTGTAGGAGAAGAAGTCGGCCCGTTTCCTCCTCTTCTGCAGCCTCTCGCCGGCCGGCGTCGCTCTCCGCGTCGCTGTCTCGAGGGCTCCCAGTGCGAAGGCCGAGGTGCGCGGCCAGGTCGCAGCGCTGGACGTTGGACATGAGGACTCGGTTCTCGTACTGGAGCTTCATCACCTTTCCGCTCAGCTCGTTAATCTGCATCCGCGCCGATTTAAGCTCCTCCATCATCATCCCGCAGCTGGAGCCGTTACCGCCTCCCCCGTTCCCAGATTTAAACAATCCCACCTCGCTGCCTTCGTCAGCGGTGAGTCCGGAGGCGCTGCTGGGGCCAAACTTGAAGCGATTGAGTTCAGACGTCAGCTGCCTGTTGTGGTCCTCAATCTCGGAGATGGATCGGCGCAGAAGTTCAGCTTCCTCTTCAACGAACTGGAGATGTCGCCGCAGCTCACCAGCGGACTCCAACGGGTCTCCGCCGTAAGGAGACGAGGGCATGCTGGCGAAGGGTTCCCGCCCAAAGCAGTCTCTTTCGTACTGACTGCGGATGTCTTCGTTTTCCGCTCGAAGGCTGCGGTTTTCCACCTCCAGCTCCACGATCTTCCTCCCCAGGATGTTGGCTTCCTCCTCCACCAGCTTCAGGCGCAGTCGGAGCTCGGCCTCTCGAGTCGTATGAGGGCCGCCGCCTGCGCACTCCGTCAGGGGAAGGGGGCTGTCAATGTCGCCGTAAACTGATTTGTACTTCTGCAACTCCTGTTCAAGTTCATCCTTCTCGCGACCCAGCTTTGCCATCTTCTTCCTCATGAGGCTGGACTCCTCTTTGGCGAACTGGAGCTGGCACCGCAGGTCTGCACTATCCTCCTGTGAATAAAGACGAGGCAGGTCAAGACTGGAGAATGGCAAAGTTGTGATTTTAATTGGCAGAGTGACATTTTATAGCACAATCAAGTAACTTTAGTTGCTATATATGCCAAGTATGATTTAAAAAGAAATATGACTTTGTAATATAAAATCTTGAAATTGGGTCTCTGTCTCTTTAAGAAGCTCCTGTTCTTTCTGAAACTGCACCTTGAGGAAGTCATTATAACATTGCTCTTCTATTAATCCTTTAGCAATGTTTTCACCAACGTTTCACTGAAATGTAACTCATATAATGAGCTCAGCAGATGCCCAGTTCCACCAGATGTTTGCTAATTGCTGCCGCTAGTCTGAAGGAGTGCTCTGTGAGGCGGAAGCTCAGAGCCTTCAAATACGGCCACTCCAAATTTTTAGACTTGTTCTTTAGCGCTTTTGATAACTTTCTAGATAAATTATAAAGCGCTAATTTTTGTTTTGTAAACTTTTAGCTTAAAAAAAATTGACATCTGTCTTGAACTTCTGGTTATCAAGTAGCTTATGTTATGTACGTTTATATTCATGCTCTTATTTCGAAGTTTATGCAGCAGTTCCATCTCCTCTCTCTTTTTTTATTTTTTACCAATAACTTTATTTAAAACAAGAAACATACAGTTACAAAATAAAATGGAAAATGGAGAACAAGATATAAACATGAGATATAAGGACATTATAGAGCATGTAAATTAGGATGTTAAAAATAAATATGTACTCAAGGATTGTAGTCTTTCAAGGGTACAGACATAATCTAAATGAAAGTTAGCGTTTAGCATTAGCTTCCATTAAAAACCATGTTGATTTTACACTTTAGGATTAGAGGTTGTAGTGTCGAAATAAATTACCTTTTCAGTAATATTCTAATTTATTAAATGGGTTAGTTTGTGGAAGATGCTGCTACTCTAAAATATCCAATATTTTATCTTTAAAAAATGAGAATTGTGGGGTTTTTTTACTCCCAGATTTCACCTTCAATCATTTTTATATGGCTGACGATGTATACTGCATAACACAGTTCAAGTAAAAGGGATTTTTTTTTTTTTTACCTGACTAGAGGATTTCTTGTCCTTAAAAGCTTCCCTGCTTCCGCGTCGCCTCAGTGCAGTCTAAAAGAGAGAAAATTAAGTTTTTTAAGTGTTCTCCTAGATCCTTAAAGATGCTGCAAATTAAAAAAAGATGATTAGGAACACCAACATTTAGACAAAAACCAGGTAAAGAACATTAATGTTTATGATATGATTGGTATTTGATTATTTTTGCTACAGGAAGAGTCAGAAATAAGATAGAAGAGGGTTAATCTATGCAATAGGTTGAAGATAAATACAGACTGAACACATTTCCTGATAAACACGACGCGGTGTGCTCTGCTGCATGCTTTGCAATAGGATGCTGCTTCACACCAATGCCTTCTGTGACACTTCCAAAATACACCAAAGGGGAGGGGAGAAAAGCATCCGCCTGCCCAGCGTGGAAATCTGTCCTGCAGCTAATACTGCAGTGCACATTGCATGCAAAGCAGGGATAAAAAACAAAACAACAACAACAAAAAAAAAACAAGGCAGCCTTCTGCACGTCGGCTTAGCCTCACCAACTAATAAAATCATACAGATTTTGTCTTACATCATCATATGACGAACGGGTGGAGGAGATGGAGGAGAGGAAGACAGGAAGGAGAAACCCCCAGCTATAAATGGAGCAGCTGCCAGAGACAGATTGCTGCTGGGACGGTTATTTAAAGTCTGACGATCAGCAGAGCTTCCTTCTAGGAACCATAACTGGCTATTAAACCGTCATGGAACATCGTTCAGGAATACCTACTACTTACTTATGATTTAAAAAAAAAAAGTAATTTAAGTGTCAGATTTTCTCAGAAACCTTTTGAGTCAGTTTTTAGAATAGTTGGGTTTTTTTGTGTGTGTGTCGTGTCCAGACGATTTTATACCTAGAAGGACGAAAAAAAAAACACACCTTTAAGGCTGCGATCCCAATACAGCCCGAAGTGACCCAATTTATCTATCTGTCTGTCTATATATGAGACCAATATCTGATCTTTTTATGACAGTCTGAACAACACGGCTCGGATATTTTATTTATTTATTTTTTGTCGAATGCGACCCATTGGATATCCGATACGTATCCGGTCTTTTCGAATCCTAACGGCCAGGTCCAGGTGACAAACGTCACGACTTGACGTTACCAAGTCGTGATAAAGTCTCGCAAGAGGGAAGGAAAACAACAATCATGGCGGACAATAATGAGGATTAAGTTGTTACTGTGCCGGCTCCGGTCGGACAACAACTTCTAAATCGTAAGCTAAGCTCCACCGCTAGCATCCATGTTTAATTCCACCAACACTGAGCACTTCTTCTTCTTCTTTTTGTGGCGGTTGACACGCTCAGCGTTTTGTGTGACGTCATTGCGTCCTCTACTGCGCATGGAGGACACTTTCAGGTCGTTTGTCGTTCACACATACAAGTCGCACATTCTTGTTTGTGTGAACGACCACGCCGAAAACAAATCCGATTTGACCAAAAATAGGAATTGGGCCACTTCAGGCTGCAGTGTGAACGAAGCCTTAGTCTAATAGTAAATAATTAAACATTCAGAGCAGTGAAAGTTATGTTAATTATTTCAAAGTATATTGAAATTAAGAATTCACGGCAATGAAGTAGTTTATACAGTTAAATGTTAAATATTTCTTTGAATTAGGCTTAAGCCAATTTAGGTTTAAATTGGCTAAAGGAGCTGATTTTGTCTAATCTCAAAACGCATGTTAAAGGCTGAATAAATAACATGAAACTAATTTAACTTCTTAATGCTTTTAAATAAAATAAAAATGTCCTGGTTGCTATTTTCTAAATTGTTCTGTATTTATAAAAGTCTTCCCTGCCATCCGAAATGGGCCAGAGTGAATCATTCATGGCCAAATGGATGGAAAACATGAGGAATAAAACCCATTTTATCCACAGCAGCCTGTGATTCACTTCCTGTTTTCTATAACCAAATATGGACTGAACTCCATTCCGTCACTTTTCCACTAAAAGATTGGTTCTTTTTCTAGAACTTTTTTCTTTTTTTGGTTGAGGCGTGGCATGATAAATGACAACACTGCAAAAACACAAAATCTTAAGTATTTTCATCTAGTTTCTAGTACATAAATAAAACAAAGCTAACTTACAAGTCACTTTTCAGCAACTTGTTGTGAGTCAATAATTCCTTAATATTGCTGAAAAAGTTCTAGTTCCACTGACAAATATATTCACTTACAACAAGATATTTTACTAATTTTATAAGTGAAACAACTGACCAAAAACTAGACCAAGATTTTCTGTTTTTGCAGTGAATGATTTCCTCCCTGTGCAGCTGGAACAATATTTGCTTCTATTTCCATCCATCCATCCACCCATCCATCCATCCATCCATCCACCCACCCACCCACCCACCCACCCACCCATCCAACCATCCATCCATCCATCCATCCATCCATCCCTTTGTTCATTCATCCAACCACCCATCCATCCATTGATGCATTCATCCATCCATCCACCCCTTTGTTCATTCATCCAACCACCCAACCATCCATCCGTATATCCATCCATCCATCCATCCATCCATCCATCCATCCATCCATCCATCCCTTTGTTCATTCATCCAAACACCCATCCATCCATCGATGCATCCAGCCATCCATCCATCCATTTGTTCATTCATCCAACCACCCACCCATCCATCCATTGATGCATTCATCCATCATCCATCTATCCATCTGTCCATCCATTCATTCATCCAACCAGCCATCCGTCCATCAACGCATCCATCCATCCATCCATCCATCCATGCATCCGTCCATCCATTGATGCATTCATCCATCTATCCATCCATCCATCCATCCGTTCATTCATCCAACCACCTGTCCATCCATCAATGCATCCATCCATCCATCCCTTTGTTCATTCATCCAACCATCCATCCATTCATCTCTTTGTTCATTCATCCAACCATCATGTCATCCGCTTGTTTGTCCATCCATCCGTTCGTCCGTCTGTCCACCCATCAATCCGTCTGTCCACCTCTCCATCCATCCATCTGTTTTTGTATGAATGTTTCCGACCAGCAGAGGACAATCACTCTAAATAAGTTGCAAAATGACGACACAACAGTGACATTTACTTCTGTTGGTACTTAGCATTAATTAACTGCTCTCCACAGTAATTAGCAGAGCCTCACACACCAGTCTCTGTGTTTGCGCGTGTGCGTGTGTATGCCTCTGCTCAATTAGCTTAAACACAAATCACTGAAGCCAGAAACGATGCTGCAGATGGGGCTGAAAACAGACGTTCCCACCATGAAAATAAGGAACTCTGTGTCACTCGGACCCGCCTTGAAGCTGGATGACATCACACAATGACATCACCAGAAAAATATTTTAAAATACTCTCTGTGGAAAACATTTTGGGAGGAGTGGAAGACATTTCAGCTGCATCTGTACTCATCAGCTTGGCCTATTTATGATTTTCCTCAAAGAAGGAAGTGGAGCCTGTTAGATGGGCGGGGGGGAGGGGGAGTGGGCGGGATTAGAGGGGATTGTGGGTACAAAAGGCGCTGCGGCGGCCGTCAGATGCAGATAAAGCCCGACGGAGGACTCCGACTCCACAGAACGAACAAGTCTCAAAGAGATAAGTCGCTCTGAAATGTTTAGAGGCAGATTATATTAGTGAGATCTGCATGAATGAGAGCTCAATCTGGCCTGTAATCCCTTTGAATAAATTAATTAATACAACACAGCCCTGACTGAACACATTTAGGAGCCAAAAGGCCTCCCTTTTGTTGCTTGATTTAATTTTTTGGGCCAATCCGAGGACACACAGTGAAGCTGCCGCTGCATCAGGATGGGTTATTTTTACATAGATGATCAATCTCTGGCTTACAGCACCTGCAGTAGTCTAAATATACTTCATCTGGATGGCATCCATCCTACAAACACACACGGAAACTCAATTTACAGCTGAAAATGGAGCAAAATTATAACAAAACCATTAAAAACTTTGTTTATTCCAGCAATTCCACTGAAACTCATAGTAAACACCTTGGTTCCACAATGATGTCAATTTTGAAGCCATTATTTCTGGGAAATTTGATTATAAAATGAAATATTTAACTATTACATTAACAAAAAGCTGGCCATTCATATGGATGGAAAATTGAGTGGAAAGAAAAAGTCTGGTTGAAAACACTGGAATAAATGGGAAAAATATAATTCAATTCAACAAGTGAAACTCTTGCTAAATATCTCCCTTACAAGATGATATAATGCATTTGAAGCTATTATTTCTGCAAATTTTGATGAACATAATAACTATTACATTAACGCCAATAAATGATCATTTTAAAATGAGCTGGCCGTTCACAGAAAGCTATATCCAAGCATGTTGATTGATAGCTGAGTGGAAGAAAAAAGTCTGGTTGAAAACTATCCTTCAGTCAACTTAAATATAAACTTATTTTTCAAACATTGGAATAAATTGGAAAAATATGTCAAACAATAAATGCTGGATAATCAAAAGCAATAAATATGGTTCAGGAAGTCTCTGTAAGCCAAACTGCCCTTAAAAAAATAAATCATTAGAATAGAAATGAATAAATTCATTTCAATTTATCATGTGATTAATTACTTAATTAACATGTGTTTATATTATCAGTCATGATGAGTTTCTCTAAATCTGTTGCTTTATCAGGAAGTCGTAGTGGCAGAAACTTCTGAGGAAGCATCCAGAAACGTCTCTATCGCTTCACATTAATGGCCGCCCAGAGATTTCTCCGCACATTTCCAATGAAATTTGACTTTTTGCTCTCAGACTCAGCTAACAGAGAAAATGAACGCCACAGCAGTTAGAAAATTGACTTTGTTTTGACTCCATTGAATCAGCAATGGTTTTAAAAGTGATAATTGGAAATGCCTCTTTCTGGCTTTTCACCTCAGTAAAGTGTGGTGATAACAATGAATGATTTTTTTTTTATAGCCAGAATGAATTATTTAGTTTGTAATTGGTACTTAAATACAGCATAAAGCTCTGAAAAAGTGCAAATATCTATTACCTTACCGAAAAATGGCAAAATGTATCGACTGGGACAAGCAGAAGATAAGAAACGTAGATTTTTGCAGTACAGGGTTCGGGAATTCCACATTATTTCTTGACATGAAACAACTTAATGATAAATAAACAGTTTGTTTCCAGCATGTATTGATTCACAACACATGCTGGATGCATGTAGAACCTATAGATCCAGAAAACACAGAATTCTCATTAGGACTGAACCTCGTTGCTATGGTGACCTTTGCCAGGATGCACAGGTTGTACATCATTCTGTACAACAGAATGAAAACAACTCCCTCACTGCTCCTCTCTGCTAAGCCGACTCTGACCTCTGAGAGCAGACGTGGAGCATCAGTGAAAAAGACAAGGGATCCTTTCATGGAAGAATGTTGCTCACGCTTTAAAAATCTTCCCAAACAACCCAGGAAGCTGATGGCAGAGGACACCCTGCCACGCAGCCAACTGGCATCAAGGGAGCAGTGAGGAGGCACTTCATGGCATGTCAGGTTAATGAAACATTTACAAACAGGACGGAGGTAGTCATAAGGCTTCCAAGTACAAGTAAAGTCTCAAACGACTTGACTGATGCATAAACTCCATGCGGAAGTAGAGCGAACCTCCGACAAGCAGTGTTATGATGGCAGAGGTAGAGGAATACAATGCATTATCTGAGACATTTTCTGGGTTATTTTTGCCTTATGAGCCAACGCTGAGGCAGGAAAATTCTCCAATAAGTCCTACATCAGGTTTACATCTGCAAGGTTATTAGCGGGAAACACCAGAGAAATCAACAATAAAGTCCAAGAGGAAAAATTGTGAGGGGTAGAAAGTCTCGGTGGATGTGAGTGTGAACGCTGTCGGACACATTTAGAACGTACAAAACAGGTGAGTAATGACTTAAATAATACCGGCTTGTGAAAATCTGCCTTCAGGAAAACGCTTAAGAATAAACATTAGCATAAAAAGCTGCTTAAATGTAAATACCGCAGTTACTGCAGCACACGTTTTTATGTTGCCATAGAGCTACCATTGGAATTTATACACATAAAATCAAGCTACTACATTCACTTATTAATGTTTGATTTGACTATCAATAAGTGTCATTATGACAAAAGATGGGATGTTTACAACCAGTTACCTTTGTGAGAAGAACATGTGGTAGTTGCCGTTGATCACAATTTCTTAAACTTAAACTCACAAGTATATATTAGCATGAAAAAGTGCAGAGATTTGTTGATTTTGCGTGAAATTCCATGATAATTTGCAAGAAACTGGAGGAACTAATTGATTTGGCAGTGAACAGGCAAAAACTGCTTTGAATTGATTGATCAAATAATATTTAAGCACACTGTTATTCTGACGGTTCTATTTATGTGTCCCTTTAGAGTCCATAGGGCCACATAAAAAGCTATGACGGACCGGATTTGGCCCGTGAACCTTAAGTTTGACACATGCTTTATAAGGTTGGAGGGCTTTTCTTCTCATTTTATTGAGAAGATTTGCAAGATTATTAAGAAGTAACATGGGACAAATTTGGATTTAAGTACAAGTTAGTGTTTTTTTCTTGGCTGCTTCAAAATAAAAATAATCTAAATTAAAATTAGTTACACCAACATTTAATTTTTGAATTTAAAATGTTTAGTCACTACAACCTCTTTTTCTATGCAAGTGGCATCCTGAGATTTTATCGATATTAGAAATATAGGGCCTGATCAGTTGTTTACATAAATTGTTGCCATTTTTGGTCTCTTTCTCTCGAAATAAAAATATTTTGGGACTGGGCTTTTTTCACCCTGATCTGCAGATTAGACTCAAGTCCCAAAACTTGAATCTGAGTCAAGCCTACAGCTTTTAAAATTGAAATCAAATCTTTAATGTTTTGACAAAAGTGACCAATTCCATGTTTCTGATTTGAGTCTCCATGTCACATAAACCTCATTTTGAGTAAAATGCAGTAGGTAAAGATGTAAGCTAACAAAGAGTAAAACTACCTTTTCCTCAGTCAGTGTTTTTATGCAAGAGAGTGTTTTGCTTGCATAAGTTACTGACATGCTGGCAAACTGGTTATGGCATACTCCGAGCGTAGTGCTGACTCTGCAGATCCCACGGTGGGGAGAAAATTAGACAAGAGACGAGGGGAAGGCTTACACTTCAGTGAGCACTTCTGTAAGCTGCTTTAGCTTCTTTGAAATGTATAATTACAGTCAAGTCCGCTTCAGGGTCCCGTGATGACACGCAAACCGGCCACAACCATTTTTATTCTAAATAAACCCCTGACGGAAGCATAAAGGAGCAAAAAGGTTCAAATACAGGTAAGATAAGGAAGAAAAACCTGGGAGCCACAAGGAGTTGTATAATAACAGGAAGCAGATTATAAGAAGTGGAAAGCAGGAAATTTAAATTAAAAGCGGTAGAGATTTATTTTTAACAATAGCAGAGTAACAGAGAAAAACCAGCTAGTGGAAGAAAGTCAGAAGTTTACATGCTACTAGAGCAGAAACAGTTAATCATGACGAAATGAATAATTTAGTAATTGATTAATTGATTGTTGACAAATTGAGGCCACTAATTACACTGTATTGATGTTAAGTCAAGCAGAAATGGCTGAGTTGTTCACATGTTGATGTTAGAAGTAATTTATAGCTGAAGATGATCAAGCTGTACTAAAGAAATGAATTTTAGACAACAATATGTTTATATTCTTATTTAAAAACAGAAATAAAATATTAGCATTTTCTTGTGTATTTTTAATATTGTATAAAATATATATTTATATTGTATAAAGTGCATAAGAGAAAAATCTGCAGAATGAGGCAATATTTTTTTTAATCAAATTACTCTGTCAGAATAACAGAATAATGGAGTACTAAAATAACTAGTAGCTTCAGCACTAACTGACAGTGATGCTTCATGATTTCATTCATATAGTTTATGACAGGGTGAAAAAAAAAATACACAAAGACTCAAACACATACATCTACTTCCACTACTCCACTTTAGTGTATTTATAGCGTAAAGTGTTGCCTCAAGCCACTTTATGAAAAATCATTTCAATTCAGTCCTGAAATATCGACCAATGTTTGATCAAGTCAACAATCAAACACTTGTCTTTTCCATAGAGCGGTAAAACCAGTTGACCAAACGTGCTCGAGTTCCACTGTGGTTGCTAGGTAACGGGTCTGGGCTCGGCTGGGGTTGCTAGGTAACGGTGAAGTGTCCACCCTTTGCGACTTAAACTGGGTGATTTTAGTAATAAATCATTTTCTAGACTTCAAAAAGCATTAACTTACTGCCAGAAAACAGCCAGGTGGATTTTTTAAAGCATTTAGACTGTTTTTAGAAGCAGTAGAAACCCAAATGGAAGTACGAAAATGTGCAAAAAGTTCATTTTGAATTACAGTTCCCCTTTAAAGATCCCCCAAACCTTTACATTTCTGACCTGAAGATCAAAACTGTTGGGGAGGGCGAAATGGATTTAGATTAGAATATGATTTAGATTTATGGTTTTACTTTGATAACGAGAAAGATTGTGATAAAAACAACTATTTATTACTTATATTTTAACCAGCTGTATGGCTATTCCCATGTGAATCACGCGTCTTCAAGACTGCAGTTACTTAAACAATTAAGTTTTATTTAATTAAACTGCACACTGTAACTGTATTTAATCATGTTTTCAGCTTTACTGATATTCATTGAACAAGCAAATGGAGAAAATTGTAAAAAAATTTAAAAAAAACTTCTGATAATACCGTCAGCTTTGTTTTTTACTGAACATCATTAACTGGAATTTATCAAAGCAAAAACAAATCAAATTTCTCATCACAATAAATGATAAATGATACAACACTAGAAATTTTTTTCCATCAAACAAGAGAATAACAACACAAACTGCTTCAGTTTGCAGCACAAAGCTTCTATTTAACAGCGTTTTTAGCTCTCTGCTATAAGCTCCAAGTTACTGTCTCACTTAACATATTATTGATTTATCTTCAGTAAGGAAATTCTCCCTCTGCCTCTCATGTCGTGACGCGCTGCATCGCTGAACAACCACACCGTAAAGCGACAGCGTGTTAATTAAACGCAAACACTCCTGAGCAGACAGTAACGAACCGTCGCGGACGTCCCTCTTGGCTCGCAGTCCGAAGCTGTAGCCGCTTGGTTACTCTGCGAACGGCAATAAAGGCAGCAAATCTTTACGCGGTAATTAATGACGGCCACCCATCGCCGGTTGCCGTGGTAACACATGGTTTAAAACACCCAAATCTGAAGTAGAAGAAAACAAAACCTGACCTGCAAACAGCAGAAATGAGGTTCATTTAACTCAGACAGCTGATTTGTTTAGTGGAACTGTTTCTGGGTTTATGCTTTCAGCTTTTTAAATGAACTCCACCTTGTTCTGTTTGAACCGTTTGAGTCGCTGCGGGTCTGACATCAGGCCCTGATGAGTCCAGAATTGGCAGCTGCGCCTCGAGGTTTGGGGGTCTGACAAGGACAGTGCGAGGCCGGCGGAGGAAACTGGTAGAAAAAGGTCATCAGGACACGATGGAGGGGAAAAAACATCAGCAAGCAAACAAGAACGTGACCAACGCCAGGTCCAAACAGCTCCTGTACTGACTGGCATTTTAATTCAATTCAAAATACTTTATTTATCCCAAAGGGAAATTAAAGGTTGTCATAACTCAAATCATCCAAGTATTTTAATACACTTTTACTTCTACACATTCCTTTCAACGTTAGTTACTGCATTTGAAAGTACAAAAAATGTATCTAAAGGGGCAGTGTTGTGTTTTCCAACAGCACAGTCAAGAAACCATTTTACCCTCAGTTGCTAAAAAAAATGCTGTTAATTATATCAAATATGACTTAAAAGACTTCCTTGAAATTTGGTCTCTGTCTCTTTAAGAACACCCTGCTCTTTCTGAAACTCCACCTTCAGGAAGTGATCCCAACATTGCTCCTCTGTTATCCTTTAACGACGTTTTTACCAGCATTACACAGAGAAGTAGCTCGTAAAATGAGCTCAGCAGATGTGCAGTTCCACCAGATGTTTGCTAATTGATGCTGGCTAGTCTGAAGGACCTGCTTCATGAGGCAGAAGCTTGGAAACTGCATCTCTAAGGAGGAGCTGCGTCTTGAAGGCGGAGCTAGATCCACCCAGGCGTTTTGCACAGCTGAATGGTTGCCATGGAGACTATGGATTTCTCGAACATAAGAAAGAATTAAAACACATGTGTTTTTGATGAGGGAATGACATTATAACACAATGTAAAGTTCAAAAAAGTTAATTTTCAAGATACTGCCCCTTTAAAGAGTTATTGTTAATGGTGAGGATCTCCAGTAGCAGTCAGTCTTGCAATGAATCTGAAGAGGCCTCTTACTGAACACTGTTGATGTGACAATCTTATGACATGCTAGTACTTTTTAAATCAATGTTAAGGAATTATTGAGATAAAACTAGCTCCTATATCTCACTTGTACGTTAGTTTTGTCTTATTTCAAGTGTACTAAGATATTTTTACTAGAAAAATACTTGGTAATATTTTCTGTTTTTGCAGTGCTGGTGTCATTATTTGGATATTTTAAAGCATTTCATTTTAAAATGAATAAAGTAATAACTACAATGAGGAAACACGGCACATTATTGCGTAAAGATGCAAATAGGCAGATTATTTCTTTCCACTTCAGAGCCGGGCAGGTGGATCTGAAAGGTCAGCTCCCAGGTGAGACTATGAGTAAAAGAGCTGCAGGACGGCGAGCTTTCCTCAGCTTTTGTCTCTCATCCCCCAAGAGACCAAAGGGACGAATGGAGGCCGACGCTGTGTGAAAGGCATCGACTCGGCGTCTCAGTCTGGAGGTCACATCAAACTCTGAAAAACTGGGCTCTGAAACCGGCTGAGGCTATAAAAATAAAAACTAAAAAATACGACGTGTTTGTGGAGCAACACCAGCAGCTATAAATGTCGCTGCAACTCAGACGGGCCAGGAGGAGGAAAGAGCTGCTGTGTCTTCTGCCCGACTAGACGAGCCGCTGGGCATTCTGGGACAGAACCGGCAAACACTGGCCATAACGGAGAGCTGGATGTGACTTATAGTAAGACATTTTTCCCATAAGTGAAAAAAAACTGCCAATGAAAGTAGCACTTTTTCACCAATATTAAGGAGTTATTTACTTAAAACAAGCATCTGTATCTTGCTGAAAAGTTACCTCTAAGTTAGTTTTGTCTTTTTCAAGTGTAATAAGATATCTTCACTAAGAACTAGACAAAAATACTTGGTAAGATTTTGTGCTTTTGCAGTGTTTGAGAAACTGGACTAGTCACAGAGAGCTTTTAAGCCCCTCCAGAGGATGCTGGTTTGCTAGATCCTGATGCCTTCCTCCTGAATGGACAAATTACTGATTTAGTATTTTTGCTGTGAGGCTTTGAGTTTCAAAAATTCTGGAATTTTGAGGCAGAATTTTAAAAAGAAAATTAATGTTTTTTCTGTAAAAAATCCAAAAAATTAAAAATTTTATAAAATAACCCCACCCCCCCAACATTTCCAAGATGGTTTCTATGGTGTAATTAAATCAAGTTTATTATCATCTGTTGCTTTTGATAATAATTACCAGCAGCTAAGTGAAGTGAGACTCGGATAAATAAAACTTTATTAACCTGGGATCATAAACTTGTATCTGGGTCTTTCCATCTGAGCTGCCCCGATGTTTTCTGGTTCAGACAACGGGGCATTATTCTCATCTATGACAGGAGCTCTGAAAAACGGGAGGCCATGAGTCTCCATCTGTCTGCTAATGAGGTTAGCATTTCACGGTGGCCTCGCGGTTCACAATAGGAGGGAGGGGTTCCCTCTTCTGCACACTTGGATGAAAAAAAACGTCCCAAAGGGAGCGGAAAGTAAAATGTTAAATGTTTCATCAACAAAGATTGTGGAGCTGCAGTGAAGTTTAACTACATCTAAACCCCGATGGACTCCGCAACAGCTACTGGGTACAGTCACTGTTTCTGAAGAATAATTATTTTGCAGATTTTTGGATTGTACTTATATTTTTTAACTAAAAACAAAATGTCACCAGTGGTGGCCACACCTCCGCTTGGGCTTGTTATGATAAGAAATTTCACTGGATGATAAATTGTCCCAGTAGTTATTGCGATAAACAATAATATAGCTGTTTTGAGACCATTTTCAAGTATTATAAGGGTAATGGTGGCATAATAATGAAAGAACGCAGATCAATAAAGTTTAAATTCTAACCAACATTTGACGCTACATTTTAAATATCATAAATGAATAAACAAAACAACAGAAACAACTACAATGAATTATGAGGGCTAGTTGAGACCAAAACACTGAAAACTTTTATCATCCAGTTTTTGGTAGAAAGAGAGAAAAGAGAAAAACAATAAATCATTTTAACTTCATTTTAATTTATCTTGCTATTAACTGATTTATTGCTTACCGCGACAGGCTTACCTCCGCTAATTCACTATCACGCTAATAGCATTGCTAGCTTTCCATTTAGCACATTAGCATTTTTGCCAAGTCTGAAAATTTTTAGCTTAGCACTTGACTTCTGCTAAGGACGTTAATATTTCCATATGAACTTTAAAGTGCTAATTTGTAAAATTTTCAGTCATCATGTTTCTGTTTGACTTTGCAATGCATCCTCGATGTGTTTAGATATTTTGAAGCCACTTCAACGTTTTTTTATGAACTCATACCGACATCCAGAGCTGGTTAGAGTACAGAGAAATTTATACTGAAGTGAGAGTAGCAATTCTTCAAAGTGAATTAAAAGTAAGAAGTAGCAATTCAAGAAATTAATCAAGTAAGAGTTAAAAAGTATTTGGTAAAAGATCTACTCAAGTACTGGGTAACTGATTATCAATCATTTAATGTTGAAAAACTACCTCATGGAAAGTTTGGTATTTTAATGACCAAAATGACAATAATTCATATAAGTAATGAAAAAATAACAAAATCAGGCAGAAGGAAAAATTTCCAAATCAGTTTCTTTCAATAAAAAAAAAACTTGTGAAACTTTAACAAAAGCTGCAGGTTTGTGTCAAACACACAGACACACCTGAATGTTTCATTCAAACACGTTTTGAATCCAGGAATTTACTCAAGTAAAAGCAGAAAGTTTAAAGCAGTAAAAGTATTTTTTTTTTCCAGAAAAGATACTCAAGTAAATGTAATTAAGTAAATGTAACTAGTTACTACCCATCTCTGCCAGCATCCATTTTAGACGTGAACCTGACATCTTCTTCATCGACTCTTAGCGTGAACCACCAAACTGTTTTATCGGAGGCTGTATTTTCCCGACAGCCTGTTTCTTTCCTTCTGCTTGAAGCGGAGGTGAGGAACGCTCTGAATCAGTCAGAGTTACCGCCTGCCAAGCTGCTGTCAACCCCTCTAAATATAACAGCTAACGCCATTCGCCACGCCGAGGAGAAGCTTCCACAACAGCGGCTTCTGGGCGAAACATTCTGATGTTTTGAGGTCAAAGCTGCGGCGCTCGCTGCCAGACGACGAGGCGTCTGTCGCTGCCACTGATACGGTGGAGGTTTACAAACCGAAAGAGGTTTCGGAATTTTTAATTTTTCCTCAAAATCAAACATTTGCACTCCGGAGAATATACCGCGATTCTCTTACAGCTTCAAAGAAATTTAACTGGATTATTTAGCATGAAATACTCAAACAAAAGACGCCTTGTAGGAGGGAAATATATCCGAATATCCATCTGTCATGGATCTGGTTTGGTTCTGCATGGAAAATAAACCCTACGAATTCTGTTGATTTGCTTTTTGCTTCTTATACCGTAAATTCCGGACTATAAGCCGCTAATTTTTTTTCCCACACTTTGAACACTGCGGCCTATAATATGGTGCGGCTAATGCATGTTTGTTTTTTTTCATGGCGCCGAAAACAGTAGACCAATAAAATTGAGGAGTTGTTCACAGAAGTCCAATGAAATTGTGCGATACATCATGCTCACTTTCACAGTTACGGTCTTGTGAATCAGTCATTTGTTCTCACCCTCATCAACATGGAAGACACTCGAAGAAAAGCAAACGATGCCGGTTTTTAAGTTAAAGGCGATTCGTCTGGCGGAACGGAACATTTTGTCCGTTGCAGATTTATGTTTTTGAATCTTCATTTTGCGATCATTGGGCAGGAACACTCACGGTGGCTGATTAGCTAACTTAAACTCCTGCTCTCCTAATAATCTCTCAGAAAATGTAGGTCGTATATTTTTGTGTTAATTGTATCGAAATACTCCGAACTGCGCAGCGAGAGTTCATGTTACGGTGATAAAGGTTAAGCTCGGATAACGTACCTCCACTTTCTTTATATATATTTTTTTGATTAAAGCTTTTTTCTGACCTGTGATCCCCTTGGACTTTATCTTGCTGTCGCAGTCTTTACAATTAACATCTCATAGAAAGTCGGATACCTGCGGCTTAAAATCCGGTGCGGCCTATAAAAGTACAAAATTGATTTTCTTTCTAAAATTAGAGCGTGCGGCTTATAATCAGGCGCGCTCTGTAGTCCGGAATTTACGGTAATTTAATGAATAAATATATCTTACAGCTAAAACAGAGAGGTATTATGTAAAAATCTACTTTTTTGAGCTTTACGTTATGTTATATTGTTATTTCCTCGCTCAGCTCCTCCAAACTAGCGGCAGCAACAATTAACAAACACCTGGTGGAACTGTGAGTCTGCTGAACTTATAATGCAAACTACTTCTCAGTCAAACACTAAGAATTTCTGTAAATGGCATAATGGAGGAGCAGTTGTGATGATGAGCTGAAGGCTAATAGTAGGGGCTTCTTAAAGAGACAGAGGCCCAATTTCAAGATGTCAAATTGCAAAATCAAATCTCTTTTAAGTCATGTTTGATATTTATATATCCTATTTTTATAACAACTGAAGGCAATATACTTACTTAATCGTGCTACTGTTTATCTAAATTTACACATCATTCGCAATTTTTGAAATTTTCAGCAGACATCGCAATTATCTACAAGTCCAACCAATCACTTTAATGTTTTCTATATTTCCTCTTTCCATGACCAATCACTGCATCACTCTAATTTAACTTCCTCTTTCACAACGTCTCTTCAAAGCTGAACCTGGAAGATGAAGCATGTGTGACGTTAATAACATTAGCCTTTTTTTTTTTAAAAGGCATTTTGAGATGTTTTGTAAGGTTACAGTTTGTGTTGACTTCTTTGACATCTCCTCATTCAAGAAAATGTTATTTCCACTTTAAACATTAAAGAGATCTTCATTAGCTGTAGTGGCATTGTTTCCTCAGTGTGTGAGCCAAATGAAGGAGAAAACATTTGTTACTGACAAACCGCTGCATCCTAGGTGCACAAAGAAGCATCATAGCAGATCCTTCCTCTGCAGTTAGACTCTATATCTATCACTGCTCCCAAAAAACTCAACAATGCTACCATCCCTGCTAGCATTAGTTTTATTTATTTTAGATAACATTTCTGTTGGTACTTGCAGTTTTTATTTTCATATATTGTACAATCCTGTCTTATTTTGTAGGCTATGTGGAGCCTTCAAAATAAGGCTCCACGTAGCCTACAAAAAAGTTAGCTTAGCTAGCTGCAGTGGCGTTGTTTCCTCGGTATCTGAGCTAAATAAAGGAGAAAATATTTGTTACTGACAAACCGCTGCATCCTAGGTGCACAAGCAGATCCTTCCTCTATTTTCTTTAGTTATTCAACTCAGATGCACAGAAATAAGGAGTCATTTTTGATAATTGTAGATTATTTTATGCTATAATCTTGCCTTCACTGTATAGTATCTTACTCTTAAGTTTGTTTTTTATACATTTTAATACTTTTATCTTTGTGTGAACCTACATGTCCTGCCCTTCACCTTTAACCTGTACTGATCTGCAGATTGTTGCATCACTATTTCAGTCTCGGGTTTGTAGTTTGTTTTGCACTCATGACGATCCAAACATAAAATCATCACTATTCATTAACTGAGTTCTAAATAAATGATGCATACCGCTAAAAATAAATGTATTTTTCTTAATTCTGCTGCACTTAGCCAAAAAGCCAAATCAAATTAATATTTTCCGTCAGTGATCTGATGTAGAAGATGCTTGAATTAACAGAAAATACAAGCAGAACCTTAAGATCTCTGAAGATCAAAACATACAATCTTTTGATGCTGTTCTGAAAAGCCTTGATTTGTCTGACGACGTTTTAAGAGGCACTCTGACGCTCTCATTTACCGAGTGGCAGCTTTGATGCTTCAGTAAATTATATCACTTGCAAAACATTTTCAGAAAATTCTGTCTGCGCGGATGACAAATTCAACCTTTCACGGGTTTTAAACTTCAAAGGAAAGCGACAAACTCCCCAAGGTTTCACACAATTGATGGTTGCCCCATTTTCTCTACACAAGCCAAAGTTTACCTACAGAAGAATACGAGAGACGCTTTGACAGGATTTGAATTCTGCAGGATATTGTGCAGAAAAACGGCTCTAAACTCTTTTCTTTGTTCCACAGATGGTAAATTTGGGGGTTTTCAGCAATCTGCACAGCAGCTACATGGTGATATGTTTCGTATGGATGTATGTCACTGCAGCAGATTTTTCCTCTCCTCGTGAACGCTCCCCTTCCTGCTGGTGGAGTCAGACAGGATATTAAGTAGGTCAATGAGATTCCTTTATATTACTACAGCAGGGAAGCAGAAGAACGGGAAATACAAGACAGAGAGATGAAGACAAGTCACTGTTGCTCAGATACTGTGACTTATTAAAATGTGAACACGTTTCCGTTTGTTTTAGAAGCAAAACACACCTAGAAAAGATTCAATGATGGAGGATTTCCTGTTGGATTAAAATTTTCTAGGTGTGATAAAGCAAAATCTCATAATTCATGCTGCTGCTGTTGCTCAGTCAGTGAGCAATAAACCAACTGAGATTATCGAAACTGGCAACTCTGAGAGCGAACAGGCGAAGAAGAAAAGCCTAATGAGTAGGTCTGTCACGATAACAAGTTATGCCAAATGATAAATTGTCCCAAATAAATGATAATATTGTTGTTTTTATACCATTTTACCAAACTACAGTAATTACAAAATAGTCTAAAGTAAGTCCTTTCCAGGCTTGATTTCAGACTCAATGTGTTTTCTCACACTAAAAACATTAATATACATTAATTAAAATATAAATTCTGATAATTAAGTCATTATAAAAACACAGTTTGTGTGAGAAAAGACAACAGGGGAGTGGACTAAATATATATCTAAACTTTATTGGAGTTAAAATATGCTAAATGAACAAGAACTAGTTTAAGCTTATGGTAAACTGTGAACATGAATCAGTTCATTTTAACCAGTTCTTGTTCAGGATGAACAACGCAGCTAGTGAAATGTTATAAAATAAGACTTTTAATTTGTGAAAGGAGTTTGTACAAAATGTTGTAACAACAAAAAACTGATATTTCTCAATTTTCCCTCCACTGAAAAAAGTATATGAGTGGATGGTTAGACTTTTTATTATCATCTGTTAATATTTTACATTTTTTCCATTAATTCTAAAATAAGACGAAGAGGTGGCAGCAATAGCAAATAATTTTAAAATAAATGATCCATCTAGCAAGCAAGAAGTGACCATTTTTCAATGTAATCATTTCCAAGCTTAAGCTGCAAAAAAATCATTGAACTAAAATCTATTTAACTGAACAAATGAGCCACATCTGACTGCCTGAAAGTTCACAATTCACCAAATGTAAGAGAGATCCCTCATGAAGAGCAGCGTCTAAATGCACTGATGGTTTAAATAAAAAGCATAAGCAGAGCGTGGCATAAATTACGTCCCCACTTTACGGAGTGTTGAGGCGACAGGAGGAGGAGGAAATGTGCCAGGAGGAATACCTGGAAGTCAGTGAGCAGGAACAGAACCGCACAGAGGCCAAGCATTCATCTTTCATGAAAGATGAATTTATCACAGCAGAGTGGGAACGCACAATAAATCACCTGACGCTCTGCGTGCAGCAGACAATTCATTCGTTTCATTTCATTACACACATCAGAGGGCCGCTCTTCATTAAAAACAAAAAAACAACTCTCAAATCGCTTCCTGGTTGGTTTTACGAAAAGCAGCAGCAGATCCTGGTAACCAGATTGGCTTTAAATCAGTTTCTCAAACTTTTTCAGACCACTTACACCATTTAACAAACACTCACCGACCAAATAACTAGAAGTCGCCCCGCAATAACACAACATGTTAACATACACAACCCAAAATTCTTAAATAGTCTCTTAACTCATTGTTTTTGTTCCTGCTAATGTAAAGGTGGCGCTGTCTGTAAATGTGACTGGCTACAGTAAAACCAAAAACAAGTCGACTGAGACATTTTGAATTATTTATAGATTCTGAAATTATGGATTCTAAGCTTTCCAATTATAGAAAATACATGAAAGTAAAAAATATTCTGTAATGCAAGTGTTGTGTGCACGAATAATGTTTTAGGGCTATAAATATTAGAAAAATATTAATTATATTTTTCATAGGAGCAAAATAAAATAAAAAAAGATCTGAAATTAGTGAATTATTATAATAATACTTAATCATTTTTAAATTATTCAAAAACAGACTTGAGTTGCTTTGCAAAATTAACATTTTCTTTCATCCAGTAGATAGTCCAACATAAATCATTTTATTTTAGGTGTTAAGATGCAGTTAGTTAGCATGGGGCGCAGCGCTGCTGCAGTGTGTAAACTCCAATGGTAGATCTATGGCAGCATGAAAACAAGTGCTGCAGTAACTGCAGTATTTACATTTAAGCAGCTTTTTATGCTAATGTTTATTTAAAAGCATTTTCCTGAAGGCAGATTTTCACAAACAGGTATTGTTTAAGTCATTAGTCACCCGCTTTGTATGTGCAAAATGCGACAGACACAGCGTTCACACTTGCATCAAATGAAACTATGTATCTCTCACAAATTTCGTCTTGGACTTTAACGCTGATTTCTCTGCTGTTTTCCACTAATAACCTTACAGACCTGACGTAGGACTCAATGGAGAATGTTCTTGCCTTACTGTTGGCAGATGAGGCAAAAATGACTCAAAAAATATCTTGGGTAACGCACTGAGTTCCGCTACCTCTGCCATTACAACACTGTTTGTTTGTCGGAGGTCTGCTCTACATCCGAATGGGGTTGGAGCCGGCGTTATGTGTTTATTTAATATTAGCAGAATATTGACAAAGTTTGGCACGCATTACGAATCCGTGCAAAATTTTGTGCACATTTGAAACGCAGCCAGAGTTTTAAAGATGACCGGCAAAAACAAATGAGGTGGATTAGAAGTGCTTGCTAACAGCTAATGTTTTCATCCAGGACACATTGCTGAGAAATCACGCTGTTAGCATGGCACAAAGGCCATGATACTGTCATGCAGTCTTCAGTCAGAGGACCCTTCAGATTCGTTGTGAGAGTGACTTTATTGCTACAGGCGACCCAACAACATTTAATTTCCCTTTGGGATAAATAAAGTATTTTTGGAAATTAGCAAACAGAAGTAAGACATAAGAAGAAGAATTTTTTTTTATTATTATTTAGCACGTTTTCAGCAATAAGGTAGTTCAAAGAGCTATAAAACATGCAGTTTTAAAACAACAGGAAAATTTTATCTTTTGTTCCTCAGCTATGATGTACAAGGTGATTAAAGCAGTAAATCAGGAGCGTCTTCTCCTTCCAGTCAGACGACATTCTTATCAGTAAAGCCCGACTTCCTTCTCTTATGTCTGAGAATGTGAGTCAAGCAGATGAGTTATACCTCCGGTTTTAACATCCGATCCCCAATTAGCTTGTTTTCACACGTCTCAAGCAGTAGCATTGAAATAATTACTCTCTGTTCATTAAAACTTCAACAGGCTCCTTCCAAAAGTGAAAAAGAAATATTTGAAAAAATGTGGAGCTGTTATTTAAAGACAAGGCGGGGATGTTGCATCAAAAAAATAATAATAATAAAAAAAACACCCAGAAATGAAAGCATGTTTTTCTGGGACAAACCATGAGGGAAGACAAAAAAAATAAATAAATCTGCAATCATTTGGAGCAGCAGCCCTTCGACTCGTCTCCTCCCCTTTCTCTAAACGAGACGCTCTGCATGTCATCAGCTGCTCATGCATGTATGCAAGAAATTTGTTGGACGATAAATTGTCCCAGAAGTTATTGCAATAAATGATAATATTTTTGTTTTCAAGCAGTAATGAAAGAACACATTCTCAAAAATCAATAAACTTTAAATTCTGATCAATATTTAGCACTGGAGCTGGAAGACATTTTAATATCCAAAATAATCAAACAAAACAACAAATAAAATTAATTATGAAGTCTCTCTAACCAAAAATGTGCTAAAAAAGGGCTATTTAAGACCAAAACACCAGCCTTAACTTTAGTTATTCAGTTTTTGGTAGAAAGAGAGAAAAGAGAAAAATTATAAGTCATGAATTTATCATGTGATCAATTGATTTATTGGTTATTGCAACAGGCCAATGTCCACTAATTTGCTAACAAGCTAATGGCTTTGCTAACTTTCCATCTAGCTTATTAGCATTTTTGCAAAGTCTGAAAATGTTTATCTTAGCACCTAGCTTCCCCTAAGTTCATTTCTCCAGATTATTTTTAACGTTTGACATTTGTGTTGAAGTTTTGGTTGCAAAGTAAGATATTTTAATCTATGCTCTTATTTTGAAGTTGTGAGAAACTGCTTACGCATCATTTCCTTTTCCTTTCCTCATATTCTGCACCAGTGGAGAGGATTTTTCTCTCACATGGTATAAAAATAATATCTGGAAATGAAAAAACAACACCCTTACTGAAAATCTACACTTTGATGAATGTCCATAGCATCAAATACGACTGCAACAGGTTTATTTATGCATCGTTTAACCGACAACAAGGACCGATAAAGCGCTCAAATCTGCCCTCAGTAACGGAGACTGAAACCTCTCATGGGGACAATAAATAAATACTTTCAGGTAGCAAAAGTGTAGAAATGTTGCGACTACAATGTGTGTTTTATTTTGTTAGAAGAAAAGCTCCACACCAGATTAATCAGATCAGATAAAGACGGAGTTTGGGAATCACCAAACTGCTCGGTGTGTCTGGGATTGGCCTACTTCCTCTTGGCTGGCAGACGGTGGCTAACCTGCTGCTGTCAGAATCGATAAGTCTAAGCAGTCCGACCTGAGCGGCTCTGAGAATAAACTCAGCTCATCTGATTATTGGTGAGACTTTACTTCACGACCGCCAAAGGAAAAACTTCCTCCTTCTTTCTTTGGACAACACAGCAGCAAAGCAGAGCTGCAAAAATCAGGAACACCTGCAACTGTGATACTACTGGTGAATGTTGAGATACCAATTAGGAATACTCCACATTTTTGTAGATGCATGTTTATGTAAAATTGACTTTTTGAGCTTTACAGCATGTTATAATGTTATTCAGTCATCAAAAATAAACTTGGAGTGTTACTTTAATTATTTTATGCAGGTTTGACAAATCCTGCAATCTCCATGGCAACCATTCAGCTCTGCAAAACGCCTGGGTGGACCTAGCTCCGCCTTCGAGGCGGAGATCCTCCTCCAAGTTTCAGAGCTTCGGCCTCACAGATCAGCTCCTTCAGACTAGCCAGCAGTAATTAGCAAACACCTGGTGGAACTGCTGACTTCATTATTGGAGCTACTTCTCAGTCAACAGCTGGTAAAAACTTAGAGTTAATAGAGGAGCCATGTTGTGATGACTTCCTCAAGGCGGAGTTTTTAAAGAGACAGATGCCCAATTTCAAGGCGACAAATCAGGAAGTAACATTTCTTCTAAGTCATATTGAATATATACAGAATTCTCATAACAACAGAAGCAAACATAGTTACTTGATTATGCTATAAAATGCCACAATGTGCCAGGAAAACACATAATACTGCCACTTTAATGAATTTCTAATATTCTATAAAATATCAAAATATCAAAAAAAAAAAGTACATCCAATTACCCGATTAGTTCTCAGAATTAAAGTATTTGGTAAAACGTCTACTCAAGTACTGTATAACTGATCAAATTAAAAATCACTTAATATTAAAAAACTACATCATCAGACGGACCAAAATTTAAAGTTAAGTGAGAATGTTGGTATTTTAAGCACGAAAATAATAATAATTTATATAAGTAACCAAAAATAACAATATGAGGCAAAAAAATTTTTTTTCCAAATCAGTTTCTTTCAATTAAAAACTGAGAAATTTTAACCATGTAAGAGTAGAAATACTTCAACATATTTTTACTCAAGTAAAGGTAAAAAGTAGCCGTCCAGAAAATTACTCAAGTAACAAAAGTATTTGGTGAAAAGGCGACTCAGGTATCTAATCGAGGCAAAATATAAAGCTGTGTGGAAATGTTGGTATTTTAAAGACCAAAACTAAATTAATTAATATGAATCACAAAAGGCCAAAGAAACATTTTTCCAAATAAGTTTCTTTCGATAAAAAAACTTGTAAGACTTTAAAAAGAAACTGCAGGTGTGTGTCTGTGTCTGATGAATTTTTGGTTAAAACATTTTTGTTTTTCATTCAGTGGGTAGAAAATCCAGAAATTTTACTCAAGTAAAAGTCAAAAATACAGTGTAGTAAGAATACTCCTAAAAGTGTATTTTTTCAAAGAAGTTACTCAAGTAAATGTAACTAGTTACATATAAGTTATATATATAGCATATATATCTATATATATAACTTATATAGTATTATATATACTATATAAGTTCTGTCCATTTCCATTTACCATTTAGTTACTACCAAACTCTACCGATAAAGAAAAGGCTCTGCAGCATGATCTAATGATCCAACAGGTTTTATGAAATTCAGCCTCTGGCGTTCCTCTGCTAACAGATGCTAACAGATGCTAACAGATGCTAACGACGCGCCGCCCCCTCACCTCTTTGATCCGCTCCAGCTCGTTGTGCAGCGCCTGCTTGGAGATCTCCACCTCGATGATCTTCTGCCTGAGCGTCTCGTTCTCGTCCTCCGCTCGGCTGCGCTTGTCCTCCGTGCTCTCCAGCTCATTGTGCAGGCGCACCGACACGTCTTTAGCAACCTGAGGACCGTTGGGTTGCACAAGATTAATATTTTTGACGACTCATCTCTGATTCATTTTCAGACTTCGATACTTTAACGTCTTTTACTGGAACGCAAAGCAAAGCAGAGGAAGGGGAATGATACAAAATGTCTTCCAACTGACCAGCCCTTTTTGTTATTTTGACCATTTCTCATTTTCTGCTAATAAATACTAAATTTTTGCCTGGAATTTCAGAGACAAGTTGTCAGTAGTTCATAGCATCAAAGAACAATGTTAATTTTACTCAAACATAGACCTATAAAGAGTAAAATCAGAGAAACTGATCATTGAAAGCGCTTTTCATTTTTTTCCTGAGCTGTATGCAGTAAGAACTGTATTTCTTCCTTGGTGTTGAAGGTTTTACAAAAAGAAATTTCAGACGAATCGAACCAACAAGCAGCACCTTGAGGTCCTGCTCCAGACTGCGCAGCAGCTCTCCGTCCACATGGCCCGTCTGAGCGACACGCAGGCTCTTCTGCTCCGCTTTCCTCAGCCGGTACTGCAGGATGCGGCAGTTCTTGTTGGCCCGGTCCAGTTCCCGCCGCAGCTCCTGCACCTGGTAGACCTCCTCCTCCAGGTAGCTGTCCCGAACCTCCTCCATCTCCGCTCGCAGCTCCTCCACTTCATCCTGGGAGACGCAGAGACGGAGGAAACAAGCAGATGTTTTGGTTCTTAATGTGTCATCAACTTAAAAGGTGACCTGTTACCTTGTACAGGTTCTGGTGCACGGGCCATAAAAAGCATGATTACATTTATTGCACAAAATCATTCTTAGAAATGAGATTTTAGTCCCGTTTTGAATATTTTGAGCTGCTTTAAATCCAAATAAGCTGCTGCTGGCCATGCCCCCAACTCAACAAGTACACTGGCACATGAAAATGGCTGAAAAAAGATGCACAATTATCCAACTGTACATCTTTGAAAAGCATTAGTAGAGCCTCCTGCACAACCTACAAAAATGCAGCAAGTGGTTTCTGGATGGTAAGTCGACAACAAAACACTTCTCTTTTCCAGCAGCCATTGTACTGCACATACAGCTGTAAGACCAGCTGACCAAATGTGCTGTAGCTGAATAAATTTACACAACTCACAATTTAATGTGAGTTTCAGCTGTTGTAACAAAATATTAATATAATTTAAGGTTTCTTTCATTCGGAAGGCAAATTGAATTTTAATGAAGCTTTTCTGCAACTAAAAGTTACAAAACTGAGCCTCTTTTTAGGACAACCTTGCAGAAAGGTCAGATCTGAGAGACACAAGAGGAGATTAAAAAGGAAACTGGTTAAATAAATGTTTATTTTTTTTCTGCTATAATAAACAGAAAATAAAATCAGGGGCCAAAATTGATCAGTAAATGTCAATGTGATGAAAGCTGTCATAAAAAAGAATTTAAAAGGTCAAGAAAAAAATTCCCCAATCACAAGGATGGGATTAGGTTATTTTCTGGCATAAATCTATTAAGGAAAATATGCAACATGATACACTTCTGTGGATTATGTTAATACTTTTAAATGGTTAAGCAGGAGCTCCAGTAATGACGACGTAACATCCATATTTTGGCTGAAGCGTCTCATCAACATGCGGAGGTTTCTGTCCCGGATCTGTTTGCTGCGTAGATTTCCCCGGGGACAGCGATCCCAACATGTGATGAAAAGACAACGAAGGAGGGAGAACCGTGTCAATTAAAGAAAACTAAATCCATCCTGACTTGGGAAAGCACTGAGGCCAGTGTTATCTGAGCAGGAAGCAGACGGTCGAAGCGATCGATGCACAGGTTCAGAGCGGCACACTTAAAGAAAACCTCTGGTGTTTATTACAGGAGCGTTTGGTCCTCTTTTCAAAGACAGTTTATCTTCAGCCGTCAGCAGTTCTGATCGCTTAGAAAGGTTATATACAAAATAAAAAGGTTTAAAGTGAACCTTTAGTTCTTTTTTCTCAATGAAATATGAGCTGGGAGGTTTTCTGACTGGGTTTTAATTTGCTACTTGAACTACGCCTAAATTTTACTGGACGATAAATTGTCCCAGAAGTTATCGCGATAAACGATAATATTGTTGTTTTGGGAACATTTTCAAGTAATATGATGGTAATGTCATAATAATGCAAGAACATATTCTGAAAGATCAATAAACTTTAAATTCTAATGAAACTGGAAGACATTTTAAATATCCAAAATAAATAAACGAAACGGCAGAAACGACAAATAAAATGAATTATGAAGCCTCTGTAAACAGAATTATCCCTAAAAAATGGTTTTCTGGGACCAAAACACCAGACTAAAGACTTTTATCGTCCGGTTTTTGGTAGAAATAGAGAAAAAAGAAAAACAATAAATTGTGCAAATGGAAGTTATTGAGCTTATTTTAATTTATCATGCAGTTAATTGATTTATTGTGACAGGTCTAACTATGAGGAATTAAATGTCTCTACGTTGCATAGATTGATCCAGGGCTGCAGCTAATGATCATTTTAGTAAACTGACGATTAAGCAGATAAAAAAACTGTTGCATTCTACAGAATTAAGCCATTCTATATATATATAGTAGAAATACATTAAAAGATGCAAATAAATAATTCAGTTACTTTTTTAAATACATTTTTTGCCTAAAATGCAACAACACGACTTTCTTTTAGTGAATTTGAGCCCATTTTTGCTTTGCAAACATTTTTCGGCCTCAATGTGGCTTTTTCTGATCCGTTTCTGAAGATTTTTAAACTTTGAACATAAAAATGAAATTGTGAGCAACAAGACTGATCAAAACTTAAAGGAAAAGTTGTAAAGATGAAGATATAATGTACTGTAATCATGAGAGATATGAAGTAGGTGCAAATTAAGGATTCATAAAACCCTTTAGGTAAATTATTAGTTTGTAAAAAGGCGTTTTATTTTGTTTAATTTTTTTTGTAACGTTGTAAATTTACCAAAATAAATCAAAAACTATAATTGTTTTGTACATTTTCAGAATAATAACATTTCAAGTGGAAAGGAAGATACAAGTGATATCGAAATATATTTCACAGCTTTTTGAAACTAAATCAGAGGTTTTGTTTTGGTATAATTAACCCCGACATATCCAATATTCTTACTTATTATTACTATTTTTATTCTATACGTCCTCATTTAGAAAGTAAAAATAGTAAAACTAGTGATATTAACATATTAAACTGCATTAAAATGCAGTTTAATATGACTACATCATTTATTATGCATCAATAAATTACATATTTATTGATATGTATTGATGCGATCATTGAACAAACGGTGGAGAAAATACTAAAACTTACAATCTGGACACTTTTGGGTGTTTTAAACATCATTAATTGAAATTTATTGTGACAATAAGAAATCAAAATTCTTATGATAAGAAATTTATCACGATAAATTATGAACAATACGATAAAAGCCCACTCTTAATAAATAGTTAATATTTGAGAATCTGCTGGAGAAAAATTAAATTCACAGACACGGAATTTGCATATATTTGCAGCTAAAGATAAATCTACCAGCCGCTCGAGGGGAACTTGTAGCAGAAATCCAGCTGCATCCACACAAAGACACACCAAATGAAAACAAATATGTTCTACCAAGCTGCAGACTTTGCTTAGTGGGGGAAACCTCGGTTCTTTAGGTAAACATGTTTTTTTGGGGGGAGGTTAGAGGACCTCAGAGACCCAGCTGGCAGGCAGCGACAGCCAGGGTCTTTGAACGCACCGCCTCCACACGCTGACACCCGACTGTCATCAAGCCCTGGGGGATAAAGCCGTTTCAGCCAGAGGCAGCAAAGCTGATTAACTCTCTTGTGTCCCAATCGAGACAGAAACGAGTGATCAAGTTTGAAACATTACTTTCATCTGTGTTCAAACGTAACCTTTTCATCTTCCAAATGGAGAAGAGTTTGATGCTTCGTTTGTGTGTTTTTTTTTCTTTTTTATCGATTTGTAGGTAAATTTTAAAGCAGCGAATGGCACGGAAAGTCCAATTTAGATCCAAGCTTTGTTTTAAAAATGTTCTTCCTGTGTCAAATATCCAGCTTTTACAGATAATCTTTAAAGAAATAGAAAACTAGCACAAAATCTTACTGAGTAATTTTGGTCTGGTTTCGAATGCTAATCTATTAGTACACTTAAAATAAGACGAAAACTAACTTACAAGTAACTTTTCAGCAAGAAATACTAGCTTGTTTTGAGCAAATAATAAAAAAAATAATAGTTCCAATGCAAATTATTTCACTCATAACATGGAAAAATCTCTTCTTAAAAGTGAAATAATCTGCCGGTCGAACTGGTACTTTTTTCACTAATATTAAGGAATTATTGTTTTTGCAATGAGAATATTGTGTCCTACACAATCTGGCTTTCATTGGCACAGATGCATTAATCTGAGCGAAACGAGAGACTTTATGTCAGAACAGGCTTTAGATTTGACTGAAACAGTATGAAAAATATGAAAAACGAGAAAAATCATGGGGAAGCACCAGGATGAAGCCTCCCCCCGCCCATAAAAGTCCCATCAATAAAGGTCAAATCCGCAGCGACGGCTGAGAAGATTACCAGGATGACATGATGGATGGGAAACCAGTGGGGATGTGTTTAGATTTGAGATATAGATGAAAAATTAAGTTATAACAAAGCAGGTGAGAAGTCAAGGGCATAAATAACAATCAGCTGTGAATTTTTTATTTTGGGCAGCCAGTAAAGGAGAAGACTGGGGTGACCCCTAAAAATCTGCTGCGCCCTTCCCCCACTGCTTCCCCCCCATCCGCGGTCAGATGGTTTTATGATGATATGCATTAACTGCACATTATTTTCACATTATAACATGTGAAACTAGTGGATTTTTGGTGAATACAATGGATCCTCATGTATTTGAGGCTTTGTCTGTGGAATGTCTCTCCAAATTACTCGCGGAAAATTGGCATATTTGTCCGTTTCTGACTGAACCCACAACAGTAGAGATAAGGATAACAGCTAAGATGTGCTAATTAATGTCTCTTTCGGAAAAATCAAGTGGAACGCTATCCGAAGTCGGATTTCCCACTGGTGAGAGCAACTCAGACTTGTAAGGCATTTACTGGGCGACTACGCATTTCAATATGGCCGCTCGTTGCATCAGCAGTATTAAGATGTGGTGGAAATATGTTTATTTTACAACTCGCTCATGTAAAAATGCGTCTGAAATGAACATGTTACATGTAGCACCTGCAACTGTAAACTGAACAAATTAAAAGCGATGCTCGCTTAAAATGATGCTTATGAAAGCTACTGCAACCAGTGTGTGTGGGCGCCGCCATGTTGAACATCCAAATCTCAGGATGTAACTTATAAAGATATTTATTTTACTTATTTGCTAAAATGTTGTCAGTATAACTCAAATAATGTGTCTTATACTGACAGTTCTAACTGCAGACATACATCACTCCGTCAGAAACATCCAATCAGAGCCGGGAGGAGGGTCTTAGCGCTGTCAATCACTCTCATGCTCACCTCTTCCCTTTTGCTCTCTGCTACAACTGGTTCACCACAATATAGAGTGCCACTAATGCTAATGCTAGTTAGCTTAGCCACAGATGACAGCGGAAAAGCAGTTTTCCTGGAACAATAAGTTGTTTCTCTGTTATTAGCACATTGAACTGCATTGATTGACAGTGCTAAGACCCGCCTCCTGGCTCTGATGGGTTATGATTGGCTAGTTAGCATGACCACAATGACAAAAGACAAACAGTTGTTTCTCTATCACTACCACATTTAGCAGAGAGTACATGAGGTAGATTGACAGCGCTAAGACCCGCCTCCTGGCTCTGATTGGCTGTTTTTCTTCAGACAGCAACAGTAGCTCAAGGAGGAGGTGAAGGAAGTCAGTCTTTTCACACATTATCTGTCATATTGCAGTTTGATGACATGGTGACAGTTTCAACAAATATGTAAAAAATACATATTTTTTTAATAAAAGTTAAATGCTGCAGCTTTAAACCTAGACTTCTGACTTCAGCGGTAACTGGGACACAGCATAAGTTTCAACTCCCACACATAAATAAAACTCAAAATTCTGCTACTCTGAATTATGGATTGACATCCAGACATAATTAGAGCCATCATAAGACTCTCCAGAGGCGTCTATCAGCTATGGTTCCAGGCTTTTATCGAACCCAGTCTGTACCTTGAGGTAGTCGTTTTCAGATCTCAGTTCGTCTATCTCCCGCAGCAGGTCGTCCTCGGCTGCAGCCCTGCTGGTTCCTGCCGGTTTGAATTGTGCGCTGGTGGACGGTTTCTCCGGTTTCTGTCTCTCTCCCTGCGGCCCCGGAGCGGGCTGAGCCGGAGCACCGGGATTATCGCCCACCGGCTGATCCCGGTCGCTGGAGCCGGTGCCGGACTCGGCGTCGCTGGCGGCCGGCGCCTGCTTGTGTTCGTCGGACAGAGGCTCGGACGGGCAGTCCGACAGGTCCGAGCTGCTGTCCGTCTGGCTGACCCGGCTGAGCTGCGCGCCGGTCGGAACCCTGATCGGGGATCCATGGCTGAGAGGCCCCGGGGATCCCGCGGCTAGTTTGCCCTTCTTGCCTTTGGTGCGGATCGGACTGCTGGTGCTGTCCGGCTTGGTGCTGCTGGCTGCTGCCGCTGCATGCTGCGACGCCTTCGTGGGTTTTTTCGCGGTGGGGGACTTGATGCTACTTTTTGGCGTGGCTGGTTTCTCTTTGGCCCCTGTTGTGTTGCGCCTGGAGGTTCGGTTCGGATGGGCTAAGGACGCCGTGGCAGACTGCTGCTGCTGCTTGGCGAGTTTCGGGGATTTGGGGACGATGGCAGGTGGCTTGTTGGAGCGGGAGTGCACATCCTTGAGGAAAGGTCTCGCCGGGGAAGGCGCTCGGTTCAGCCTCTTCTTCTCCAACTGTTGGCTCTGCGGTTTGGAGTCAGAGCCATTGGAGCTCTCCATTATACAGGAGGATGATCAGGAAGGAAGCGATCAATCCACGGCACCGGGGAAAATCTCTGAGGTGCGCCTGCAGGGAAGCAGCCAGGTTGCTCTGCTTTCTTCTTCCTTGTCGGTTTGAGGATGCGCATCCTGCGGCGGGCTGGATGCTGCTTTTCACTCCATCCAGCAACATTCACCAGGTTGTCATTGTGGTCCCCTCCGCCTGTGGAGCCTCCAGAGAAAACACTGCAATGAAGGAGAGGGGATTAGTGGCAGGTTGCATCTGCAGCCCGGGCTGCTTCAACTCAACTTGGGAATCACAGAAGTGAGCCGGAGTCAGATCGCTTCCTCCTCCATTCCCGTTTCGTGCGCTCCGGACCCCCAGCCAGTCGCTCTCCTTCACAAATGACACGTAAAATCTGCAATCGCTGCGGTGTGAGGCTCGACGCCCGTGGATTCCTGCGAGGCGCATGCGCTGACGCTTCACACCCCTTGTTTTCTGTGGGACCAGGTCCGCCACGCTCTGCTGCGCATGTCCTGGAGGCTGTTGAACACATTTTCACAGAGGGACAAATGTTTATGCAAAAGCCCAATAAAGGGGAACAGAATATCGAACCAAAATGTTCACAACAAACTTAAAGCAAACTTGTGGTAAATTAGGTGGAAGCATTTTGATGAGTCATTTTCTTTAACAAGTAAAAATCTGAGAAGTATAGCATTGTAGGGGCGATGTTATGTATTTCACAGGCACACAATGACATTTTATAATATAATCAAGTAACTGTTACCTTGAATTGTTATGAAAAAGTGTATCAAACACAAATGAAAACAAATCACTTTCCAATTTGACGTCTCTGTCTCTTTAAGAAGTTCCTGCTCTTTCAGACCTGGTCATCACAACAAACCTTATCCATTAAAGTTGCAGCATATTTTTTCACTTTTACAAAAATATGTACAGCTGCCACCATGTTATGAGACAACCTGTGAAAAGATCAGAAACAACCAATCAGAGCCAGGAGGCGGGTCCTAGCGCTGTCAATCAGCATCATGTACTCACTGCTATATGCTAGTGGCAGAGAAACAACTTACCTTTAGAGGAATCTGCAGTGATAGGTGGCCATGCTAACTAGACTAGCATTCTGCTACTGGGTAGAGTCTGTAGTAACACAAGCATGATTGACAGCGCTAAGACCCTCCTCCTGGCTCTGGTTGGTCGATTCTGACTGAGTGGTGTATTTCTAAAGTTTTCCTTTGGAGAAGACAGAGGAGCCGGACTTTTCCATCGATTATCTGTCTCCTACCAAACTGTGACGACATGGCGACATTTTTAACAAATATAAAAAAATATACATATTTAATAAAAGTTACATTCTGCAGCTATAAACTATTTACAGCAGTTTTTAAGAGAGTTGGACAGAAAAGTAGTTTGTATGATGAGTTCCACAGAGTTGCAGTTCTTCCAGGTGTTTGATAATTACTGCTGCTGCTAGTCTGGAGGAACTGAGCGGGAAAGAAGTGCTCCATTGCAGACTCCAGATCTAGACGCTTCAAGCTTTGCAACAGATTCCAAATTAGATTTAAACCTGGACTTTGACTACACCATTTGAACACATGAATGTGCTTTACTCAAAGCTATTTGATTTTAGCGTCAGGCTTTACGCATGTCGTTGTCCTGCCTCATATTTTTTGCAGACCCTGACAGTTTTTTCTCCACATGATGCTGCCACCGCTACAAACTTCCTAGCCTCTCAGTCACCCAAAAAACATAAATAAATACAAAGCTTTAGTAATAAATATAGACATCTTTAATTGCATTTCATTAGTTCAAGAATGCCACAAGTTATAAATACAGTCAATCTGCTTTAAACCTTCCAGAGACTGGTTTTAACACAAAATAACAGACATACATCATAAAGGATACACGTCGCAAATAAAATGCAGTTCTTTAAATGTATAGTTAAAAACCACAAAGTAGTAAAAGGCTTGGTTATCAGAACAAAATCCACAGGGTTAGTGCCAAAACGTCAAGGGGAGAAAGGTTTCCTTTCCAAGCAAATGCCGCTATCTGAAGAAATCCTCACACTTCCAAAACTCAGGCGATAAAAATCCCAATTTTCCATATAATTTCAGCGCAAACGGTGTTCTGCTGGACGATAACCTTATTGCTAGAAGGTTTAACTGAAAACTTTATATTTATTTTAATTCTAGAAAAGTTGTTAGTTTGAGAGGGTTTCTTTTTTTTATTATGAAAACTCACAGAGCTACACGGCTACTTCTGCGATAATTTCATAAAGCCTGAACTTAAACAATCCACCAGACCAAAACGTGGGAGAAATACAAGATTATTAGTGATCGAAAGGTTGTGGAGTTAGATGCAGTTTGCAACTTCACCACTAGATGTCAGTACGCCTAACATAATGGGACTTTAATTGATCAGAATTCAGAAGAAAATCCCGACTGTGCAGCTGAGCCCATCGGTTTCCTGAGTCATACAAACACCAAGCAAGTCGCCTCAACTGCTCCAAGTTTTTAAGCCTTTATTCTTTTTTTCCTTCCCCCTGAATTCATAAGAAAATAAACAAACAACAAAGAAGTATTAGTAACAAGAAAGGATAGAACCATGTCTGCATTCTGGCAATATTACTGTCTTTATTCCCCTGCTTAACAGAAATAGATCCAGGACTACATTACCCATATCTCCTTGCTTCTACAGAGAGTAGCCACATTAGTGCTAGATAAACTACAACTTGTGTCATTTTGTTTTCCTGCATGCATGTCAGCTTAAAATGGGAATCTGGTTTTGTAGTGCAAAACGTTTCAATTTATAGAAAAATAACTCCAGCCACATTAATACTTCAAGGTAAAGTAGATCCATAAATTTATGACTTGGCAAACATATCTCCACCTTATCCAGTAATTACAGCAACCACACCGTATTTATTTTTTATCTGTCTCTTAGTAAAAACACGTCAAGTTTAAACTGAGCTATAGAAAGATGTGAGATGAAATCCCTTTGTCTCAGAGCGACTCGGACGACTCTAAAATTAGTGAGAGGTTCCCCACATGCCTAGTGCAACCGTCCAAACACTGAGGTAGTCTGGGTGTAGACAGGCAGGTGGTAGGAAGGTTCTCCAGATGTAAGCGTTAGTGTGCTGCAGGTCAAAGTGTTCAGTAACGGAGGAGAGGAAGCAACAGAGAGAGGATAATACTGCTCGATTCATGCAACAATTACAGCAGCGGTCAATAACTCTAAAGTGCTGCTGTGTACTGCCCCCATGTGGCCACGTTGGTGCGCTGCAGGTTTCAGAGAGCATCTGGGGGCGTGTGTGTGTGTGTGTGTGTGTGTGTCGGGTGTGTTTCCACAAAGAGTCTCAGCAACAGCGCATGCGGGGAGGGGGCAGCTCCGGTGGCACTTCGGGTTCAGGCTGCAGAGACAGGACGCTGTTGGAGAGCTCCTTGTTGGGAACTTCAAGAGGCATCTGGAGGATAAAAACAGGAAACTCAGCCGTGCAGAGGTGAGAAAACGAGACAGAAACGGCAACAAACGGGAGCTTTGCCTGCACTGGAGCTGGGAGAGATGGATTAAAAACAAAATAGCTGATTTTTTTTCATAACATATGCGATTTCCAATAATAATAAAACAATGTTCCCAAATCATACGGGATTCGTTGAAAAAGTACATTTCAGTTGTTTCAAAACAAAATAATTTTATATAATATATGCAACTAAATGCCAATTCTTGTCTTTGCTGAATGTTACATCTGATCTCTCTTTATTCCATTAAATTATTTAAAATCTAATTACACTAACAATAAAAGATAAAAGTCTCTTTTGAAGGTTATAAACATAATCAATTAAAACATAAATTCTTGATTTAGCTGCACATCGTTTTACCTAATAAATAAATACTCAAAATCCTAAAACACCAACCTTGCTGAGAATGTCATCAACAAGCTTGACGAAAATCTCATCCACGTTAAAATTATCCTTGGCACTGGCTTCGCAGAAGCGCATCCCACTTATCCGAGAGGCAAACTGTAAAATATAAACAACGTCACATAAATCAAGAAATTCAGCATTAGCATCGTTAGCATTACAGGCAGGGGAGGGACGACCCATCAGTAGGCCTGGCATGATAGCAAATTTTACTAGACGCTAAACTGTCCCAGAAGTTATTGCAATAAACGATAAAACTGTTGTTTTGAGTCCGTGTTCAAGTAGTAATAATGGCATAATAATGCAAGAACACATTGTGAAAGATCAATAAACTTTAAATTCTAATGAACATTTAACACTGGAACTGGAAAACATTTAAATATCCAAAATAAACAGAAGCACTTTGGCGGTGTGTGCATAGGGAGTCTTCATGAATACTGTCATGAAGTGTAATTTGGTAAATAATTACACTTTTAATGCAAAGTTGCATTAAACGACCCATTATTTACTCAATGGCACTTTAAGACAACAGTCAAACATTCATAAAGACTCCTTTAAGTTCATGTCAGTCTTATTAACACCCAGTTAAATAAAGTGTTACTGAAACAACAAATAAAATAAATTATGATGTTTCTGTAAACAAAAATGTCCTTCAGGAAAAAAAAAAGGTTTAGTTGAGACAAAAGCAGCAGGTTGAAGACTTTTATCATCCAGTTTTGGTAGAAAAAAAAAAGCCGTGCAAGTGGAAACCATTGAGTTTGCTTTAATTTATCATGTGATTAATTGATTTGTTGATTATCGTGGCAGGCCTACGCATCAGCTGGTAAACATGAGAGGTAGGTTTGAAGTTGCAGTGACGATGTAGAGACGTGAACTCACTCTCTCTCCTTGTTGTTTTGAGATGATCCGATCCGTCTCACAGTCCAGCTTGTTCCCAACCAGCAGAAGCTCTGCTTCCTCTGAGGCGTACTAACGCAACGGGAAGCACAGAGGAGAAAAACAACTTCATCGACTCAGAAAACAGCACAAATTTACAGCGTCAAGCAATTTTGGGCTGGAAAAAAAACAGCTGTGTGTCAGTTAATTCGGTTTTTCACAACATCTGACAGGTTTTTAGAAAGTATTTAAAGGAAAATTCAAATAAAACAAAGTAGTAATTGTGCGCCAGAAAAGCACAAAAACCCTTTCTGGGAGTTCTTCTCTTTTCTTTTTTTTTTTTTTAATTTGCATTTTATTTTTCTTTCACTTTATTCATACATTCGCTCGGTAAGAAAATCTAAAAGAGGCGGATTATATCCAATGCTCATCAGGATACCCAGTGCTACTTCTGAGCTAATTTTCTTTCCTCTTCATCTGTGTCACAGAGGTTTCTTCTTCATCAAACACATCTGATGAGCTTCTTTTACCTTGTCTATCATTTTCATCCATTTAGGAAGGTCATCGAAAGTTTCCTGTTTTGTGATGTCATAAACCACGACTATTCCCTTGGCTCCTCTGTAGTAGGCCGATGTGATGCTGTTAAACCTCTCCTGGCCTGCAGTGTCCCTGTAGCAAAGAGATCAGACCACGTTATTTAAAAAGGATTTAAATATGAACAAAAATATCAGTTTGAATCAGAAATAATTTACTTTAAGATGAACAGGACTTCATCATATTACATGGTTTTGGAAAAGAAGAATCAATCTTTTTTTGCATTATTGGTATAATCGTTTTAATGATTTGTTGTTTTCTCTGATTAATAACAGCTGAGAGCCGTAACGTTGTGATCCTTCCTTTAGACGTGTCAGAGTAAAGAGGGTTGAACAAAAATGCCACGTTTTTCTGATTTTTATTTACAGAAAAGGTTCATAAACTACATATCCTCCTGCCACCTCAAATATACCAGTTTGACATGAAAATGGAATGTTGTTCTTTCGGTAAATGGATTTTTTGAGTCTTAAATTAGTTGACGATTATTTAAATGATTAATTAATCACAATAAATCGTCCCAGCTCTAATCTTAAATGAAAAATGTATATATTTTTTGTATAGTTTTGGCTTAATTCCTGCTCTGAATATGCTGTTCTTTCAGCTATTCCCCCCCGAGTCTGCATTCTCCAGTTAATGATTAATCAATTACTAAATTAGTTTATGATTATTTCAATAACTGATTCATCACAATTGATCTGATTTATCATTTCAGCAATAGCTCTTATGAACAAAAATCTGAAAATATGGCATGGATTTATAGTTAAGCCCTCTGGGTTGACTTTTTTTTTCAAATTAATCAACTGAATTAGTTTATGATCATTTCAACAGTCGATTAATCACGATTAATCCGATTAATCGTGTAAGCTCTAATTAAAACAAATAGATTTTTGTCATTTTTACCATAAAAACTCCTAAATATACAACATACAAAGAATGCTTGTGTGTTACGACGCAATCACATTTAAACGGGTGGTAAAATAACATAAAAAGTAGAATGAAGTGTATTATTAAACAGGTTTGTAATTATGGTGTCATGGCTTAATGATGTCTGAATTAAATTCCCTTTTCAGAGATTTCATTTAAAGATTAAAAGGAAGAAAAAAAAAAAACCCAAAACCAACAACCCACAGTTGGATTTTTAATGACAGCAGTATGAGCAACACTAAGTGCAGTGCTACTGTACCTTCAGCCAGCTAGTCTCTCCCTTTTCCCCAGTGAGTCACAGTCAGGCTAACGAGCAGGAGAGTGGAGAGTGGCAGGGTTAGCAGAGACTGGACAAAGCTGAGGTGGAGCTTGATGAGAGATTTCAACACGAAAACACACACACACACACACACACACACTGGGTGACAGCTGTCCAGATCAGAGTGAGGACTGGTGGAGGAGTGAGTTTGAGACGGAAAGGTGGATGACCGTTAGTCAGCAGCAGAAATGCGTTAGTGAAACAAGCAAAGGAGGTCCCACATTGAAGCCGAGCGCGTTCATGGCTCCGCGCCACCGGATCCAGAAACTAATCGATAAAGTTCAGCTCGTATAATTTTCCACAAACAAAACTTACCAAATAAGCTGGAATTAAATGAAATTCAATAAATCTGAAATGGCCCATTCTCCAAAGCAAGTGCTTGATTAGGAACTTTAAGATTCGCACTTCGTCAGTACCAGAACTGGGTTAATAAATACGGTTAAAAACGGAAAAAAACTAAATTCAGAAAAATTAAAACGGGAGAAAAAAAATTTTCATTTGGAAAATAAAATCAAGGACAAACAGACTAAAGAGCAGTTTCTACAAAAAGCTGTTGTTGCACTGAACATAGCAAATCCATCTAAAACCTGACCTTTATTTATCTATTTTCATTTATTTTATTCTTAACATCCCAGTTGTTCTTTGAGAGATGCTATTTTTTTATATTCCGCTGTGCTTGATTTGTGCACAATGACATTAAAGGCAGTTCTGATTCTGATAATTAAAGGGATTTCACAATCTTTATGCGACACAAACATAACGTTTACACTCTCTTCTTCTACGCATGCGCGTCGCTTCGGGGTCGTAAACCATCCGCACAGGTTACCGACACGTTTATTTAGTATGAACAACCGCACAAAAAATAAATAATTGAAATTCAGTAAAAAAAATAAATATATTTATTAAAAACAAACAATCAGAATTGAGCATAAAGACCTTCACATTTTAAATAGTACTGGAACAAACGGCTTGGGAACATGGAGTTTAGTTAAATTATTTGTTGTATGTGACGAAGCAACAACAACAAAAAAAAGTAATTAAAAAAAAGGATAAATGTGAACTATGTTTTTTAAAAATAATAGTGAATAAAAAAATGTTTTAGCAAAGAAATTTAGTAGTAGTGAAGTGAAATGCTTTCTTCCATTTGGGAAAATATATATATATATATTTTTGTGTAGAACCTAAAAAACATTTAATCTGTAATTTAATTTAATCATAAGTATGATTAAATTTTAGATTTCTATTTCAAATAGTGAGGATGATTTAAAGCTGTAAGAGAGACACAACTTGAAAAAATGCTGAATGAAATCAAACTGAACAAACGCTTCATGAATATCATAAAGATAATATTTGGTCATTTGTGCTACATTATTAGAGCATTAGTGCAATGAGCTAATGAATATGTTTTTTAAATTTTTTTAAATGTATGTAAATCTTAAGCAAAAACGGGCAACACCTTCAAAATGTCTAGTTTTTAATTTAAAAACAAATAAACGAACCATCTGCACAGGTCAGATGAGCCTTGCATCATCTGACCTGGTGCAGGACAAAGAAACCAAGCAGAAGGTTTGCATCAACTGCATCTCATCCCAGAGGAAAACTCACCATATCTGAAGTCTGATCTTCTTCCCTCTCAATTCGACTGTCTTGATTTTGAAATCAACACCTACAAAAGGAAACAGAAGTGAATTTAGCTGAATACCATCCATGATTTATTTTATTTAACCAGGTGAGTTCACTGAGAACAAATTCTCATTTTCAACAATGACCTGATCAGAAAACATTAAAAAGGAAGAATATATATATTTTAAAAAAACAGACAAAAATACAACTATACTCTGTCTAAAGATCCTAAAACATTTTTAAAAGCAGGTATATCATGTACTATGTTTTTTACTGAGTTGATGAAGGTTGACATTGAAATTTCTTCTGTTCCTGTGAATAGTTTCGGGGGTTTTTTTTCCATTCGACTGGTTTTTAATCTGGTTTAAATTTACCTGTGGTGGAATAAAGTTCCTTTGATAAGCTTTTTAACATTCTATTACATTATGACAATGCATTTTATTGGCATTTTAAGGGATAAAAGAACACAGACCATGATTTTGCAGTGGAGGGAAAACTGCTTTTTTATTTACATTTTTGAAAATAAATCTCTGAAAAGTGTCAGAAGAGTCTGTTTGTAATTTAATTTAGTGCCAGTATTAATCCAGCTAATCCTTGAAGACAGAGATATGCAGAAGATACAAAAATACGAATAAAAAAGACTAAAGACTAGGATGGAGATTCACCCATCAGCTGGACAAAATCCCTAAATAGCAATGTATAATTATAGAACTACATCCAATCAAAAATTATTGCAAGCGTTCAGATTTGAAATTGAGCTCCTCTGTAGGCAATCTGACTGATTTTGTGCTATTATACAAAAAGAATGGACATAAACTCCAAAAGTCCAAGTCCAAGTCGACTTTTGGGGTAGCTGCTTGACAGAGAAGAACAGCAAGTGTCCAGACAAACTTGTCCGCAGGGTTGGGTTGGTTGTGCGGAGGTGCCTGGACTCTGTGGGGACGATCTTTGAGAGGCTCTGCCAGAGGTAGGCACAGAGCATCCCGATCAGTGGCCTGTGACAGTCACCCCCTCCAATCGATCCCGGCTGGGCAAGAGAGCAGCCGCAGCCAAAAGTTCCTGGGCTGCAGGTCTGAAAATGTATCCCCAAAACCAGAATACAAAAGAATACCAAACTCCAATCATTGGTAACCAGCAACCTGACCGAATCTATTTTACTGACATCTGCTACTTTGGCTAAGTGCATACTGAGATACTTTGAATTTTACTTCATATTTTTACTTTATTTTGTGTTACTGAGAGAAAATAATTTCTTTGAGCTCTTCTACAGCGTTAAATCTAAATTTGAAGGGTATAACAACAAGTAGTAAACAGTACAGTCTACTTGTTGCACATTTGAAAGTAAAATAGGAAACACAAGTTCAGAACACAGCAGACTTATATTACAGGATATCAATAAATATTACACAGGATAATGCAAAACATTTCCACGAGTGGCCTCTGATAAAATTAACATAATATCAGAGAGTCTTTGCTGGGTCACAGGAATGACAAGACAACATGGAGCTCTATCATAGCAGCTGCTTGTGTGTGACTATTTTGGGACTGGCCATTATGGCTGGCTGGAGTCCAGGTCACAGGACTGTTTACAGGGTCGCAACAGCAATTAATTTGATGTTTAAATATACAAGACAGACACATTCTCTACATCAAAATGATGCAGGAAACTATTGAAATTTAAGATGGATGAAAATGGGAACTGGTGGCTGAACTAGACCAGACGTTCGTCTCATAAAACCTGCGTACTCTTTTTTTTAATCTTTATATCAATTCACGCTTAATACGTATATTTTAATTGCAACTATTATCTATATACAAAATTTTTTAGACCAGTAGTAAACGTATTAACACTATGGCAAATACAACTTAACTCTATTACAATAAACTTCACTCTTTGTGGTCTAAAACCAGTTAGCATGAATTAGCTTCTCAGTAATCAGGAGGGGAAAAATAAACCGCATTTCGCTCATCCCATCGTAGTTTTAATGGGTTTTCAGGAAGTAGTCGGATCCCGTTTTTAAAACCAACTGAAACTGCCCGAATAAAAAGTAGGAAAAAAAAACCCAGACCCTGTCCTCACCTACTGTCGACTTGCACGACTCGCAGAAAGTATCGTCGGTGAACCTCTCCATGAGGCTGGTTTTACCCACTCCACGGGAGCCAATAATTATAATCTGCAGTTTGAAGTCAGCGGGTCGGGGAGGCATCTTCCTGCGGCGGGACTGAGCCCCCAGAGCGGGAGACGAGTTCTCGGAGCCTCCGCTGCCACCACCGGCAGCGGCCCTCCGCGGTATATCATATCTCGGATCCATCAGTAATTCCACATTTATGACAACAAAATTAACATACGAACGAACCTAAGCTAAAATACTGCCGAAGTAATTTGCTACTTCAAACTTTCTTTATTGTCCAGAGAAGTTAGGGAAAGTTTGCTGCCCGCTGATAGTTGTTGTTGTTCAGCCATTAGAGACCCTGTATGTCATTGCGTCATTTCCGTTTCCCAGACTCGTTTTTATCCAAATATTTGCTTACAAAAACACAAAATCTAAGAAAAAAAAAAAAAAAAAAAACACACACACAAACACAATTTAACGTTTTCTTGTGTCCGCTAATTAAAAGATGAATTATTAAGCTAATAAATCCCACTTGCTTCTTGCAGTTCCAGGGAATGGAAAGGAAATATTTAAGAACTAGAATAATAAACGGTTTAAATATAGTTAATTACATTTCTTCTTCTTTAATTTTGTTAGCGGTTAGCAAGAAGCGTATTTAATTTGTTTGTATCTGATAATGTCAATGAAGGAGATACTGTGTCAATTAATGTTTCACGGAGCTTTACCCATGGGTGGTCCTAGATGGGGACCTTCAGGGGCCAGTGCCCTTGTAAAATTTGTCCTGATCCATTTTATAGCCCCTATGCAGAAGAGCCAATACTAAATCAATTTATTATTATACATGCTGGCACAGAAACTGTAACTAATTGGTCTCTACACTGTTTTACTTTAACAATTAATTAAAAATTAAGCTTTTGCTCTTTTAGCTTCAGTCATATTGAGATAGGATCACAGTTTTCATCAGTGAAACCTGCAGCTCTGGAGGCACCAGTTGCTTTGTGGCTCACTTAATATATTAAAACAATTAAATATTGTCATGTTTTTTTGTTTGTTTGTTTCACTCTTATGTTCTGTGCCCCCATTCATATCAGAAATCTGAGATGAAAGTCAGAATTCAAATATAAGTCTGACTTTATTCCCATAACTTTGTTAAAAATGTCTGAATTGTGAGAAAAAAATTTGAAATCTAAGATAGAAAGAACTAAAAATTCTGAGACTAAAGAGGTACAATTCTGAAAAAAGTTACAATTCTGAGTAGAATCAAAAGTCCAAGATTAAAGTCAGAATTTGGAGATAAAAGTTTGAAATTTGAGATGAAAAAAAAGTAAACATTCTGAGAAAAAGTCACAATTCTGATATTAAAATCAGAAATTTGACATCGAAGTCTGAATTTAGAGATAAAAGTTTGACTTTAATACCAGAAATGTTTGGAAAACTTCTGAATTGTAAGGGAAAAAAAGTGAATTCTGAGATGGAAAGAAAGTAAAAATACTGAGATTAAGGTTGCAATTCTCAAAATAAAATCAAAATTATTAGATTAAAGTCAGAAATCTGAGATAAAAGTCAGACTTTAATACTAGAATTGAGAAAAAAATAAATAAAAATTCAGAGAAAAGAAAATCTGATTTTTCTTCCTCAGTGGCCCTAATCCGCTTCTTTACAATTATTTGTATTTATTTTTTTCCCTTTATTTATGTATCTATTAACTTTGGTTTAAATATTCACGCTTCTCCTCGCCTTTCGCGTTGCATCCATTCTCGCGCAGACGTTTGTCCTCCGCGGCACCCGTAGGCTGCGACATTCGATGACGTTTCCGTTGAGGAGGAGTTCCTGTTAATCCAAACACAGACGGGAGCAACGTTCACGGGATTATTATCGACACCAGGACCGCTGAAGAGCGTCGGGATGGCAGCTCAGAAGATAAACGAAGCCCACGAACACATCGCCAAAGCGGAGAAATGGTGAGAAACGACAGGAATGAGGAGATTTATCCGCGGAGCTAGCAGCAGTTTATGTTGATGTAGCTAGCTTGCTGTAAGGCCACCGTAGCAGCTTCCCCACACGATACCGCGACGTTACTAAACATTTAATAGACGCTTATTCTCAGTATTACTATTTTCTGATCATGATTGCTTAGCCTGATTGTTATCAATTCATCATTTTAATGTTGCAGCTTAAAGACGAGTCTGACAAAATGGAAACCTGACTTTGACAGTGCGGCATCAGAGTACGCCAAAGCAGGTAACACAGATCACAAACCCGCTCTCATACCTGGAGAGAGAGAAGGTTTTTAACCAGTTTATAGTAAACTGTCTGTGTGTCGATCTTTTGTTTGCAGCCGTTTGCTTCAAGAACGCAAAGCAGTATGATCAAGCTAAGGATGCTTACCTGAAGGAGGCCGAGTACCACACAGAAAACAAGACGTATCCTGCAGATAGCATTTAACACCCATTACGAACGTAACAATGCTTAAAAATTTTACACCACAACTCATTTATCTACGTTCTGCTGCCATTATTCACCCTGACCTTTCTGTGCGTTTCTGTAGAACTTCACAGAGTTGCTAACAAATTGTTCTCCAGGTTTTTTTAAAAGATGATTATTTTTTCACTCATTCCTTCATTTTATTTGCTCTGGCAAAAAAAAAAAAAAAAAAAGAAGAGCCCGTTGCACTGAACTCCATTGAAAACCTCATTGTTATTCCACCAAATATTGATTTCTGAACTTTTCCTGGGTTAAAACATTAGTATTGTTGTTTCTAAATTAATATGAACTTGTTTTCTTTTTTTTTCTTTTTTTTGTTGTTATTTTGACCATTTCTCATTTTCTGCTAATAAAAACTAAATTTTTGCTTGGAATTTCAGAGACATGTCAGTATTTCATAGAATAAAAGGACAATGTTCATTTTACTCAAACATATACTTATAAAAAGTAAAATCAGAGAAACTGAAACATTTTAAATGGCCTCTTAATTTTTGTCCAGAGCTGTACTTTGAGACAAAGACGTGCAGCGCAGAAAAGGACAATTATCATACTGTTATTACTGTGAAGGCTTATTTATGCGTCTCTTTAGAGCCTAGAGGGCCACATAGAAAGTTGTGGTGGGCCAGATTTGGCCCGCGGGCCTTCAGTTTGACACATGTGGTTTAGTTCTTTGTTCAAATGTTTTAGTACACTTAAAGTAAGACAAAACTAACTTACAAGGAACTTTTCAGCAAGATAAATGAGCTTGTTTTAAGTCAATATTTACTAATGAAAAAGTTCAGATTATTTCACTTATGACAACATTTTTTCCCCATTTTATTAGTGAAATAATCTGCCTATGGAACTAGTACTTTTTTAATCAATATCAATTAATTATTTGCGTAAAACAAGCTCCTATGTCTTGCTGAAAAGTTACTTGTAAGTTAGTTTTGTCTTATTTCAAGTTCACTAAGATATTTGCTCCGGTAACCAGATCAAAAATACTTGGTGAGACTTTTAAATTTTCTGTTGTAATTAAATGCATAGATAAATCCGTCATTGTTTAATGTCCATTTTAAGCCTAATGTCTTAAACATGCGTCCATGTTGTGTTCTCCACGTTTCCTTAACTTGATCTACAGACTCTTTCATGCTGCAAAGTAAGTATAATTAATTACATTTAACGCGCTGCATACATGAAACTCTCCGTTTACCTTGTCTCTAACTGCCCTCCTCTTCCTCAGGGCTATTGAGCAGGCAGGGATGATGATGAAGGTGAGTGCTGGCAGGACTTTGTGATCCACTGGGAGGCGATATTTATCCGGTGTGGATTAACCTGCTTTGTTACAATAGGAGCAAAAGAAAATGCCAGAGGCCATCCAGTACATAGAGAAAGCCTGCATGATGTACATGGAGAACGGGACTCCTGACACCGCCGCCATGGCCTTGGATCGGGCCGGAAAGTAAAACCAACAACATTTTCTCCTTAGAGAAGCACAAGAGTTAACTTACGTGATAAACGGTCAGCTGACACTCTGGTTTTCTTGCCTGCATCATAGTTTGCCGCGTTACGACGACACCTTTAATGCAAAGTCCTTAAAGGCTTAATCCCTGCGAATTTAACTCAATTAATTTAAAAAATACTTCATTAATCCCGGAGGGAAATTAAATGTTTTTGTAACTTGTGCTGTCATCGAGTTTTGCATCCAGTGAAAACAAACATGTTAACAAATAAACTGGACAGTTTGCTGTAAGTTTTTGCTGTAAGTTTAGTGATATTTCCACAGTTGCGGTCTTGACTGGTCTTGAAATAAAATCCCGAGTCCTCAGCGCCCGAGACCGAGACCAAGACCGAGACCAAGACCTGTCTCGAGTGCTACAACACTGGGAACTGAATTATTTATTTCCATATTTGAAAGCATTTCTAATGTATTAAAAAAAGACTTAAGTGATTAAATGAAAGATCTGAAGAATGTGTAATTCTTTATCCAATTAATCGATTACTCAATAGAGTAATGATTACTAAAATAATTAATTGCAGCCCTAATTGTTCTAAATCTTTCTTTTAAAAAAATGATTATCATTAATATTATTAGTACTACTAATAATTAGGTAACTCCTGAATGTGTTTGGTTGCTCTGGAGTTTATTTAGGATTATCAGAGTACAAATACACATATTAATTTTCACATTTTTATTTGCAAAATATTTTGAAAACTAATAATTTTCCATGACTTTTTGTCTGTGTGCCACATGAAAGCATTAAAATATACTGAAGTCTGTGATTATAGACCCTTAAAATGAGAAAAACTTAAAAGGTATGAGGACCTTTGCAAAGCACCGCAACATTTTAACTTCTGGCACTTTAGCATTAGTGTCTGGTCATAAAAAGAAATGGAGCAAACAGCTGATTTTCCTCTGAACTAAAACACATTTTTCCTCCTCAGACTCATAGAGCCCATAAATCTAGAGAAAGCTGTTGACCTTTACCAGAAGGCGGCAGGTGTATTTGAGGTGAGAATTTCTTTAAAAGTTGAATAATTCAGCTTTTATTGGTTATTTTGCTATTGCTTAACGACATTGTGGTGCAACGTTTGCAGAACGAAGACCGTCTGCGTCAGGCGGTGGAGCTGCTGGGAAAAGCCTCCAGACTGCTGGTCAGGTTAAAAAGGTGAAAGATTGTTTCGTTGTAATTTTCCACTGGATTGTTTCACACACACTGTGCACAATCAGTGTTATTTTTGAGGATTATTTTTTATTAATTACCAACTGTAGCGCTCAAATGAGCCTTTTTGTTGCCTTTTTTAGGAAAATATCTAAATGTGCGCAATTATTGTGCAGAATTATCACGCAACTAAATTAAAAACACATTTTTCCATCCCACTTTTTAAAACTTTATCTGTTTAAGTGACCCATAAAGTTAAAAAATATGCCTGGAAATGATGATGATGTGTTGAAAATACCAACCTACATGATAGTTGTCCCTGCGATGTAGAGTAGATAATGTGATTGTGATAGAAAAGTGATTAAATTTATTTTAAACAGGCTGGACGAAGCTGCAGTCGCTCTGCAGAAAGAGAAGAATATGTACAAAGAGATTGAGAACTTCCCCATGTGTTTCAAGGTGGGTCTGCTCGGGTTCTGGTTCTGGACATGACCGGGTCTGATCCTGAAGGGAAAGCAGTCAGAACTGTTCCTGGTTGATTTATGCTGCTCTGTTCAGTTATCTGTTAAGGTGGAAAAGAGTTAAGGAGTTTGTTTGTTCCTTCTTTGTGTCATAAATCGTTTTGTTTTGTCAGAAATCTTTTAGTTTTTTGATAAATTCTTTCTTTGTTTTGTCAGAAATCCTTCTTTCCCTCTTTTCTTTGCATGAACTCAGTTTAAAGTGACCAATTAAAACTCGGAGTGTTAATTGAGTCCCTATGGCTGACCGGACCGCCTGATGTAATGTTCTGATGCTTTAGAAAACGACGGCCCAGGTTCTGGTCCATCTTCACCGCGGCGACTTCGTGGCGGCTGATAAATGTGTCCGCGAGAGTTACAGGTACGGGAACGCTCCGCCGCCGTCTTTAACTTGACGATCATTAAGGTGCTGGCTGTATAAAGCGTTGCGTCTCCGCCAGTCTGCCCGGCTACAGCGGAAGTGAAGACTGCGTTGCCATGGAGACGCTGCTGCAGGGCTACGACGAGCAGGACGAGGATCAGGTCTACCGCGTGTGCAACTCCCCTTTACTGAAGTACATGGACAACGACGTGAGTACTCGGTATTCTCACGGCGTTTTACAGAACTTCTGCTTTTGTACAAAGTGGGGCGTAATTGAGAAGTGGAAGGAAAACTATACACGGGTTTAAATTTTACCAATAAAAATCTGGAAACAAATCTGCCTCCATGAGATGAAGAGCATCTGTAAACATGAATGTTCAGTTTACAATTAGATCTGGTGTTCTTCTGTGATTAAATGGAAAAACATGCATTTTTTACACAATAAATGGACCAAACGTCGGAATTATGACTGGAATAATCAATGAATTTGTTCCTTGCAGTTCTAAATTGTAACATTGTGTTAAATTGTAAAGACTATTATAATGTAACAATCGTTACAATACATGTAACACTGTGTTACAATGTAGCAAATCATAACACATGTTATAATGTTACATGTGTTGCAATGTTGTAACACTGCAACACATGTAAGCTGTGTTACACGTAACACGCACGTTTCACACGTTACAATGTTACATGTGAAACGTGTTGCATTGCGTTTGGAGGCCGGCGGTTTGGGCCGGCGGAGTGCGAGGAGGTGGGGACTCTAAAGAAAACCCTAAAATCCTATTTAGAGTTTTCCAGGCAACAGTGGAACGTGCAAAAACATGCAAAAATTACAAAAGTTTTCTTTTTTTTCCACAATGTCCTCTTCAGTTCAGCCTTGTAATTGGAGACACAATGTTGATATTACCATTATACAAGAACTTGCAGTCAAGTATTAGCTAAACTCAATGTAATTTTTATATTGAGGTTGTGGTGAGCAGATGCTGAAAGTCACTAATAAAGTAACTTGTAATTTAACTTAATTACTTTCCAAATCAGGTAATCAGCAATCTAAGTTACTTTTTCAGGGAGTAACAGTGTAACTTGTAAAACGATGATTATATAGTGCTACATCTGTGAAGTGTAATAGTTTATACAACTTTATTTTACAAAGTTGCCTAATTTATTGTCACTGAAACACAAAAAATGAAATTAGAAAGCGTCTGTAATATAAATATGTATTTAATGAGTTAATAAGATTGTTCCTACAATTATAATACCTTTAATTCTCTTTAAAGCTTGACCTAGTTCATGACATTGTCTCAAAGGTAAGTGGTAATTGCGTAGATATTTTTTAATTCCTTTTCTGTATTTCCAGTATGCCAAACTGGCCATTTCCCTGAAAGTCCCTGGAGGAGGAGGGAAGAAGAAGAAGGCCGCCGCTGCTCCACAAGGGGGCGCCGGCGGGGCGCCTTCAGCTGCAAAGGATGAGGAGGATGACGAGTACGAGGGCGGGTTGTGTTAACCTGTCGCCACCAGAACCTCCTCTGTGTTCAGAACCTTTGCAACCGGGACGTTGGCCTGATAAAAAAGGAGGAAAACCCAAACGGTTCCAGCCGGTGCGGCAGAAGAGAATATCGGGCCTCTTAAGTTTGTTCTTCTGCCTGGCGTAGGAACGTGTTCTGTTTTGTGTCGTCTCGGTGAAGCTGTACATTTTGCTGTTATTGTTTGTGGGTAGATTAATAACTATAAAAATACTCTAAACGCGACCGGATCAGTGGATAGGTGTTTTATTTGTACAGAGATAATTTATTCAGTATTCGCGGCTGCTGGGAATGATACCGAAGCAATATGCAATCACACTGGTAATAATGCATGTTTGAAAACAATAAAATTAAAAACATGGTCATGCAAAGTCAAATATGATGCATTTAAGAATCATCTAGAGCGACCCTGTTGTCTACAGCATCAGTGATTACAATAGTAATAATCAAAATATACGCTAAGTTTGTTCTTCTACTTCAAGGTGTGTGCTACCTTAAAATGTAGTCCTGTATGTACCGGCATTTTTTTTTTGCAATGTATAAATCAGAGAAACTTAAATGGAAAACATAAAAAAGGGACCATAATGTGTCGCCAGTTTATAAATGAAATATTAGGCTTATTAAGATGATAAAGTGGTTGTTTTTTTTATTTTCTATTTATTCCTTTTCCCCGTCATTTCCTGTTTACTCCACAACCAGATTCCCAAACTTTGCACACTTCTCAATAAACCTGTTTTGTGGCCCTCGAAGGCTCTTGATGTGTCTTTAAGAATCAAGCATATTTTCCACTGCAGCCGGAGTCTAACGGCAGATCCAGAAAGGCTTTCCACCCCTGATGAGGCTAATGCTTTCTGTCTGCAAAAGTCAGATTTAATGTGTTTGCAGTAAACGACTGCAGCCGGGCATTAGGAGGAAACGAGAGTTAATCCAAGGAAAGGTTTTTTTTCTACGATGACAAGTCCTGTTGGACCACAGTTTTGTTGCTGCAAAAACAAACATTTTAAAAGTACAGCTGTGCCTCAAGTCCTTCAAGAAATCATTGAACAATTAATTTAATTCACTCAGTTTAAAAAAATCGGCACTCACGTTTATTATACGCACAGTGATGCAGTTCAAACGCTAATTTCAGATAATTTTGATGAAAAGTTCTCACAGTTAATGAAAACATGAAATCCAGTTTCCAGAATATGTTTATTTACGGTACAGGATGTCCTTCTACTACTTGACTGGAGCTGCTTTTGTTTGTATTGCTTACTAGAGAGGAGATCATGTTATGTTTATTTTTTCCAAATGCACTCTGTATCTTGACGAAAATTTACTTTTAAGTTGGTTGTGACTTATTTCAAGTGTACCAAGACATTCGACTAGAAACCAGACATGTTATTTTGGAAGTGTGTGGTGGAAAATTAGAGAAACTGGACTCACCACAGAGACCTTTATACCCCTCCAGTAGATGCTGGTTTGCTAGGTCTTCAAGCTGCTGCTCCTGACATTTTCCTCCTTAAATCTCCTTTCTATGAACAAAAAGTCAAAATCCTCCCACATGGGTAAAACACAGAATTTTACCAAGTATTTTTGGTTTAGTTTCTAGTAATAAGACAAAACTAACTTATAAGTAACTTTTCAGCAAAATATAAGAGCTAATTTCTTAATATTGATTTTAAAAAAGTACTAGTTTCATCTGCAGATTATTTCAGTATAACGAGACATTTTCCCCACTTTATATGAAATAATCTGCCAATAGCAGTAGTACTTTTTCATAAATATTAAGGAATTAATTTATTAAAACAAGCTTAGAAAAGTTATGGTGCTTTCCCAGGCGTTTGATGCATGTGCACTTTGAATGCAGTCAATGGTGCGTTCACACCAAACGCGTTTCGCTCGTCTGGCTTACGTTCAAAGTCTATGTGGAGGCGCGTCGAGGACGCATCAGATGTGTCAAAATCACTCTAGCTGTTGTTTTCTGTTGCCGGCTTATTTGTCAGACATGTTAAACGCTCCAAACACACCGCAACTCCACATAGACCCCGAATGTAAACCGGAGACACTCAAAATGCGTTTGGTGTGAATGCACCTTTACTAGTAAGTCAGTTCTGTCTTATTTTAAGTGAACTAAGATATTTGCACTAGAAACTAAACAAAAAATACTTGGTAAGAGTTCGTGTTTTTGCAGTGTTTGAGAAACTGGACTCACCAAAGAGCTTTTACGTCCCTCCAGAAGATGCTGGTTTGCTAGGTCTGCTGCTCCTTAATGGAAAAATTATCCTCCAAAATCTCTGCTTTATGAACTAAAAGGAAAACTCCTTCCAAAATCTTACCAAGTATTTTTTTATAGTTTCTGGTTCAAATATCTTGGTGCACTTCAAATAAGAAAAAAACGAACTTACAAGTAAAATTTCAGCAAGATGTAGGAGATTGTTTTAAGTCAATAATTCCTAATATTGATCAAAAAGTGCTAGTTCCGCACTATAGCAAGATATTTTCCGCTTAAGTGAAATAATCTGCCTGAGGAATTACTACTTTTTCACAAATATTAAGAAATTATTTTCTTAAAACAAGCTCGTTTCTTGCATAAAAGCTACTTGTTAGTTTTATCTTCTTCTTCACGGTTTTACTGGCGGTTGGCAACAACCTTTTAGTTATATATATATATATATATATATATATATACATATATATACATACATATATACATATATTCTACCAACATAAATAAAAATATCCTACCTATAAATATACACACATACAAATACACTTACTTATGCATAACTTTGTATTCAACCCTCTATCATACACACATTCACAAACACACCTACTATAATCAAATTCTATGACATAGTTTAGTTTCCTCTACAAATCAAATAACTATTTGTATACGTTTACTCCCAAATTCTTCCTCAAAATATCCAATAAATTAACCTTTTCCTTAATACTTTCAAACTATCTCCTCATATATCTTCTCTCTTTTTCATATTTATAACATTCTTAGTTTTGTCTTATTTCAAGCTTGTCAAGATATCTGCAGTAGAAACCAGACAAACATACCTGATGGGATTTGGTGCTTTTGCAGTGTGGCCTCTAAACGATCCAGCTGTTTTCCATCATCGTTTCTCCCACAGACTCTCCAAACAAAGCACCAAAAAAATAAAAAACCCTTTCAAGACATCTTTTATTTGCACATCTTGTCACATCGTCTTAATATACAGCTACGATTTCACATGTCATTCCTCAGCGCCCGGCCCCTTCAGTAACATGGCCCCCCTGTATGTACATGTTCTGAAAATGATTCATGGCAATAGTTACGTTTTTCAGTCATGCTAAAATGTTATTTAATGCATAGTTTGGACCAAAGGGCTCGTGTTTCTCAGCCCTTTGTTGTGAGGAAGCGTTTCTTCTTCTGTCTTTCTGTGGGTTTATGGGTGATGAAGACTCAGATTGAATGGACGTAATTGATTGGCAATAATCTCATTCTTTTCAAAGAAGCCCCCCCCCCCCCCCCCCCCCCCCCCCCCCCCCCCCCCGCCCCCCCACCACACACCCCCCCCCCCCCCCTCTCTCTCCCCTCTCCCTCTCCTCTTCCTCTTATCTTT
>CAEGAE010078845.1:0-16964 GCA_903067095.1 Girardinus metallicus | reverse complement strand
CCCCTCTGGCAAACTCATACTGATCCTTAGGGATGTCAACCTGGATGGCAGCAACAGCTGACCACACTGTAATAAATAAAAAAAGATGGTCATTTCCACGATCATGTGATTATGTATTGTTGATTTGGAAGAAAGCAGCATTTGAATTTTATGCAAAAACGGCAATTCACAAAGACACCTCATCCTAACGGGGTTATTATTTTTTATGAAAAGGGAACAAGGACACCATAAGATTTAGCAATGAACCACACACGTCAAGTGACTGACAAAAATGAAAAAAAAAAGAAGCAACATTTATGATGAAATTGTTGTGTAACCCCTTTTATCTGTCTTCTAGTAAGGGGACCGTAATGAGCCTATATCAAGTCATTATTAAAATGTTTGTGGTTTGCATTACTGTTTAAAAATGATATGGCAGATTATTTATTTCATTATTTGTCAAAAGTTCCACATATTCCTGCCAACAGCCTTCACAATCTACAATAACTCTTTGAAGAATTAAAGTGTTACTACATTTAATGTCCCTTTGGGATTACCAAATTATTTTTGAATGTGAATTTGAGAGGATGACATGAAAATGTCACTCAAAAGCAATTTCTAATAAGAAAACCTACTTACCGAGACAAAACAGGGCTGAGACAAAAGTCCTCTTCTCCATGTTTTATTTGCTCAAACTAATCTAAGGTACTGTTGCTGCGTCCATACACTTGTTTTAGTGAGCGTAACTCGACAAGACTTCTACGGAAATCTTTTAAATGTCCGTTTTCGGTTTGTCTGGAAACCACAGCAAAATTTCTCAACCAGTCAGCGGCCTTCTCTATACCGCAACTTTCCTTCCATAAACAACTCAAACTAAGGAACAAAGTCATCATAATGACAAAGTTAATATGTTTAAGCAATAAACTTATTAACTTGTGCGTCTGAAGAACTTTTGTGTTTGAAGTTCTTCTAACACGAAAGCTTTATTGTTCAATAAAAGTTTATCTGAAAATCCTAAGAAGGTGAAAAGACTTTTGTTGTGATGAATATGCAAATTAGAATGATGTGGTATTATGTTAAAACATGAAAAGCATATAATCAAACAATGGAGTTTATAAATTAGATGTACCGAAGCATGTTTTTTTTTTCTTTTGCTTCCGCTTCTGTCATTTTGCTTCTCTAATCTCGATCCTTATGATTTTGTCTATGTCAGGTCTTTGACCGACAGGGGGCTCCCCAATCTCCTCTGTATCTGTTAATCACGCAGCATCGTTTATGAGAAAATATCAGGCTCTGCAACCAATAGCTTATAAAATGAGTTGTTGGATCCTACGAAACTCTTAATGCATCCTATATATAAAATTAACCCTCCATTTGTTTAAACTATACTGAAATCTGCACTAAAGAGCCAATATGTTGTCGATAGAGTTTGGTTCAGGTGAGGAAGGAGTCTATGCCATTATTATGTTTATTTTTAAGTAACGTGGAGTTCTTCAATGCATATGTTTGATCATTGCCTTGCATAAAAACCTTGGGCTAGTCAAACCTGGATGAGCCTCAGCCAGTCTGAGTTTGTTTCCGGGTAAATCATAAGAAGATACATAGTAGATGTTTGAACATTTAAGATAAATGTCTTCTGTCGTAAGTGACTTTCAATAAAACAAGGAGAAATGGTGAATACTCCCTCAGTCCGACAGCAGAGCCCTCACTACATCAGGCTTCTATCTTCATCACCTCTCACAGGCAACTCTGTGTCAGACAATACCACAGGAGCTCTCCATGTAAAATACAGGTTTTTATTTTCATTTATTGTCTGGTCATAAACTCTCTTTCCCCTCAATCTGCTGTGCTTGAAGAGGTAATATTCTGCTATAAAAGCATAGTCTAGATTATCCTTCTTTTTATTTATTTCCCTCTGGTCTTGTGAACAGAAGTGCTGGAAGAAATCCAATGGATGAAACGGTTGTCCTCCGTCCTGCTGTTTATGATCAGCTCTTCTCTTGTTTCATCTAAGTCACAAACTGTTGCAACCAGTCAACTATTTGCTGGAGTAATGCTACAGCCAGTTTGTCACCCTGGGTTACCGACTGCAGAGACTCAAGTGAAAGTTCAAGGGACTGAGGGACAATGTGTTGACTTTTTTAATTAGCATCGAGAAGCTTGACTGAAAACATTTTTAGTGAGTTGATAGTCTGTGCTTCTTATTTGGCCTTTCAAAAACACAATGAACTCCTAAGGTTTTAGGTAAATCTTTAATTTTTTATCATATGGTGCCATTATATTGTTTTGTATAACGGCAGAAAACTCAAGAAAGTGAATATATTATGTTATGCTAAGTACACATCATGTGCTGATGCTGAGCAAAGTACCACAATAGACAACTAAATAGATTAAATGTTTTATAAGCATTGTTACACGCAAAAGTATACCGAGAGGTGAAAACAGAATGGTTTTTATGAGAGAAAACACGTTGGACTACATGACAACATGTGTAGTTAAAACCCAAATAAACTAAATTCTGATTGGTGTGAAATATGCTGCTAAAGGTCTCCCAGGTTCACACACTGACAATGAGGAGCTTTCACTCAAATCAGAACGAATTAAAAAAGAAACATTACAGAATTCTACTTACTGGATTCTTTTGTTATAAAAAGACTAAAGATTAAAACGAGGAACCACTATTGAACATGCCTTACGAATACAGATAATCACGTAATAAACTGTATATGAGAAAATGTTAAGCTCCATGGCAGATTATTTGATGCCATGAGGCATCCATGGCTCACCCATGGATGTTTTATTTTCTGCAGAAATCTTAACCATGAGGGATTGGTCTGCGCCTTTAAAGCTCAAGCTGGACTCTTTGATGACTACATGCTGTTCAGCAGGTGAAAGATGCAGGTTTACTGTCACTGCTGGATCAATGGAGGCTTCAGCAGAGAGCCTGAAATGTCGCCCTCTGAAGGCTTCATGAAACCAGCAGCACTTGTTGGTGCTCAGACTTTACATTGATATCTTCTCTAATCCTTGTTTCTGATCATGTCTGTAATTTTGCTTTTGATTCTTTTTAATGTTTATTTAAAAAATAGTCTTTAATTTTTGTGTGTATGTTTGTTTTTTGTTGTTTTGTTTTTAATTTTAGAAAATGTCTGCTGATAGGTACAGTGAGTAAAGTGTGATTATCTTAGCCAAAATATGTGTTTATAATACTTTTATATTACTAGTAATTTCATTCCCATAACAATACAGAACACTTCTATTCAGTAATTCTTTAATGTTTTAGGGCTGATCACTCCAAAGTCATTGGACAGCAGTTTTAAACGTGCTTCTTTTCGTTTTTTCATTACAGGAAAGAAAGAAATGAAACGCCTGACCCTTGAACATGTTCGACGTCACACTGTAATTTGAATGTTATTTCTGTACTTTCTGATGTCCCAAAAAACAAACCCCTTGACCCTGACCCCTTACCCAAACCCTAAACCCTAACCCTAGCCCTAAACCCTAACCCTAAGGCCAACGCCTGACCATGGAACATGTTCGAAATCACAATGTACTTTGAATGTTATTTCTGTACTTTCTGATGTCCGAAAGAACAAACCCCTTAACCCTGACCCCTTACCCAAACCNTGTCCCAAAAAACAAACCCCTTGACCCTGACCCCTTACCCAAACCCTAAACCCTAAACCCTAACCCTAGCCCTAAACACTAACCCTAAGGCCAACGCCTAACCCTAAGGCCAACGCCTGACCATTGAACATGTTCGAAGTCACACTTTACTTTGAATGTTATTTCTGTACTTTCTGATGTCCGAAAAAAGAAACCCCTTGACCCTGATCCCTTACCCAAACCCTAAACCCTAAACCCTAACCCTAGCCCTAAACCCTAACACTAAGGCCAACGCCTGACCATTGAACATGTTCGAAGTCACACTGTACTTTGAATGTTATTTCTGTACTTTCTGATGTCCGAAAGAACAAACCCCTTAACCCTGACCCCTTACCCAAACCCTAAACCCTAAACCATAACCCTAGCCCTAAACCCTAACACTAAGGCCAACGCCTGACCATTGAACATGTTCGAATTCACACTGTACTTTGAATGTTATTTTTGTACTTTCTGATGTCCCAAAAAACAAACCCCTTGACCCTGACCCCTTACCCAAACCCTAAACCCTAAACCCTAACCCTAGCCCTAAACCCTAACACTAAGGCCAACGCCTGACCATTGAACATGTTCGAAGTCACACTGTACTTTGAATGTTATTTCTGTACTTTCTGATGTCCGAAAGAACAAACCCCTTAACCCTGACCCCTTACTCAAACCCTGAACCCTAAACCCTAACCCTAGCCCTAAACCCTAACCCTAAGGCCAACGCCTGACCATTGAACATGTTCGAAGTCACACTGTATTTTGAATGTTATTTCTGTACTTTCTGATGTCCGAAAGAACAAACCCCTTAACCCTGACCCCTTTCCCAAACCCTAAACCCTAAACCCTACCCCTAGCCCTAAACCCTAACACTAAGGCCAACGCCTGACCATTGAACATTTTCGACATCACACTGTACTTTGAATGTTATTTCTGTACTTTCTGATGTCTGAAAGTACAAAACCCTTAACCCTAACCTCTTACCAAACCCTAAACCCTATACCCTAACCCTAAGGCCAACGCAAAGTTATTGAAAATTTTCAACATCATACTATGACTATTTTTTGTTGTTTCAAATGTCATACTATACTATGGCTCATTTTTACACATTTTTGATGTTGGCCTTAGGGTTAGGGTTTAGGGTCAAAGTATAGTATGACGCACATTGCCGCACATTTGCGTCATTGCGCACATTGCCGCAATGACGCACATTGATCATCGACACTTCGAACGCACATTGCGGCCCCGGGATGGTCCCGTCATTGCGGCAATGTGCTCCACGTGCAATGATGCACATGACACACATGTGCGCAATGACGCACATTTCGTCATTGCACGTGTCACATGTAACTCACATTAGTTCTAGCAGCTAGCTGCGTTCTACATCGACGCACTAGCCGAGTGATCCACCACTAAGAGTTGTCTGTTTCAGGTTTTGTTGAGGACAAGCTCAGAGAACAGGGGGTTTGACAAAGCCACCGACTGGCGCTCGACTCGCCAAGGACTCGAGGTCCCCCGCCGAGGCGAGTCATTGAACCCCCCGATAGAGGGGCGAGTTAGGTACCAGCCGGCGCGCGGAGGATGGCCAGGGCGTTTTTTTGAAGTTCCAAGTTTGGAGCATCACCGTAGGGTCACCGTGCGCGTGGCGCCATCTGACGCGGCCTCCAACGTGGCCTCCAACGCGCGCCCCGATGTCCGGTCCCGCAAAGCCCTTTGGGACCGGTGCGCCGGGGGTGCGCGCTTTGGAGCAGAGGCGGCTGGGCAGCGCCAGAGGCACCTTCGGTGGGGTGGTTGGTCCCAGACTAAGCGGTGGAGCCGGTCCGCGGCACCGACCCGCTGGGAGACGGACGACGGATGACGAGAGAGAGAGGACGGGTCCTCTCCACCGCTGCCGCTGCCACCACCTGGACGGGGGGGATGGAGCCGCAGGCAGGGCACCGGCACGGGGAACGGTCGGACGCCGGGGATGGGGCGCGAGACAGACGGAGACTCCCTCCCGGAGGACGACCCGGCATGGGCCCTCGCAATGCTTTGTTTTAATTAAACAGTTGGATTCCCCTGGTCGGCACCAGTTCTAAGTCAGCTGCTAGGCGCCAGCAGAAAACACAACAAAACTGCCTGTTCCTAGAAACAGTGTAGGTGTTACTTTTTGTTCATACTGCTGTTAGTTATGTTTGGTGTTTATTGTGTATGGCGATTCTTATTGTACAATTATCACATTCTATGAGTGTTTTTGGAGGTACTCTGACTTCGGCTTCTCACCTTCTTTACCTTCGGTATTTGAACCCTCTATCGCCCCAGCGTTGTCCACAGGCAGGTTGCTTGATGTGCAGACGTAGTACACAGAGGTCTCCTTGGAGATGTCAAAAAGAGAAAGGATGCCTCCTTCTGGAAAAACATAGTTAGTTGCACTTTATGAAAGTATGCCAGTCTTATACGAAAAGATTTTGAAGCACTATTGCAAAAATGTAAATTGTTCTTCATAAAAGTGTCCATTTGTCCTTATCTATGATTCACTCACCTTATGAACTTTTCTTTTTTTCCACATACAGAAATATAAATGAAATTAAACACATTAATGTAGATTTAACTGTAAGCTTGTTTACAAACAACTGATAACTGGCCGACTATGATCTGAAGGAATATTCTTCCAAAAATAATGTGACAGGAGCCAAACAGATGTGGGAAAGAAGCACTTGAATAATGTACTAAATTGCTCAGATAACATTTTATTCAGCTTAATTGAGATATTTTAACAGTTGCTGAATGTTGCATAAAATCAGAATTAGCATAGCAATAGAAACATGCCTGATGAAAATGTCTCTTTTCTGTGTTTTCTCTCATCACTGAACTTTTGTTCAGGAAATAAAAAATATTATTAACATGAGAGACTTGCAATTAACAATGCTGATAGCTCCTAACAAACATCAAAAGTGTAATGTGGCCTCCAGATTGAGCCAATTAAAATATTTGATCAGAAAATAAAAATAAAATGGCTGCAATTTTAACCCAACATCTTTGCATGAGACTGAATTGGATTTATTTCTTTATTTCTATTCTTTTATTTCTTTCAATATAAATTTACCAAAGGACAATTTTAGACCTACAACTCGCACACCAAATGGACCTAAGTCTGTCGTTCACATTGGTAATCCGTAACTGTTTTTGCAAATGTGAGTGGAGAGTTATTTGATTTGCAAGCATGTGCACATACTGCACATGCATCCTTCACACACTATGAACAAGGCTGTTGCAGATGCCTGTCATCGTATCATAAATTAATAAATGTGTATTTATTTCAAACAAAAATTCAAATAGCAAAAGAGTAGAAATAAATAAATACAAGTAAAAAAATAGAATATAACATTTACATTTCAGAGAGAAATTGATTTATAACAAGATTGATTTTTAATCAGTTATTGATACTCTGAATATTCATTTTCTATTCCTCATAAAAATCACTTTGAGTAGGTGTCCAGTTTTGTTTTTGTATATGTCTATTTTCTTCTTAAAATTGGTTAAATTAGGTCATTGTGATTACTAACAGCTAAAATGCAATGATGTTATAGGTATGCAATAATGGTTCAAAATTGCGATAGAAGTATAGTTTTGTAACAATTTATTTCCATTCCCTAAAGTATCTTTCTGATTCAGAAGGACAATTTCCATTGTAGACTAATAATTGATAGATACAGAACAGATCAATTTTTCTTCATGAGACTCATACAATTTTTAGTGAATAAAAATAATTAAGCAGCCTTGTGAAAGTACAAATGGCATGATTTAATAGCTTATATTTTCTTAAGGAACAAGACTTATGGTCAGTGCCTCAGGTCAGTGTGCGAGGCGTGTTTTTCACATCACAACTCTCCCACTTGTAACTGAGAGGAGGAGACTCTTCCTCAGAATAAAAGTTGAAGTTGATATTTTGGCCATATTCAGCAAACTGCTGACTAAGAGTCCACTCTAAATGCTCTGGGGAATCTATTTTCTGTTTCTATGATGGTGTGAGGTTAGAAGGCCTCAATGCACTAATATTTATCTCATTCAGATTCAAGTTAGCACTCTGGATGTGCCATTTCAAATTTGAACTTTGACTAGTTTCACTTTGCCCAAATTCACACTGAATTGTTTGTTGATATTTTCAAAAGAAAAAAACAATTGACGAAAGCTAAACTTCAAAACAAAATTGGGAGACTGTCTGGTTTTTTTCTTTGAATCAAGATAGTTTTGTATAAATTTCCCTGTATAACTCAATTGTGAACTGCATAACTCAAGTCCACAATGGTTTTCCCTGCTTTGTATTTTTGTAGCTTCAGTTGCTCTGAAATACTTACTATCAGTGGTTCTTGGGTCATGAGCACGAGGATTGTTTTGCACATCACGACTCTCCCACTTGTAAGTTGGAGGAGGATACCCTTCCTCAGAAACACAGGTGAGGTTGATGTTTTGGCCGTAAGTTGCTGTACCCTGAATCTTGCAGATGGGTTTAGATGGAGCCACTTGAAAAAATTAAAAACGTAAAGAGAGTGATCTGATTTGTCTTTGAGAAATCATTTTAAAGACAATAAAAAAAATTCCCATGCATAGCACATTGGAACTATTAAAAATAATAGTAATAAAAACAGGTGCAGTTACACCATCTCCCAGAATGCAAATTAAGCTTTACCTAGAACAGTCAATGTTGCTGTGTCAGCATCTTTGCCGTCGTCATCTTTGGGGATCTGGACAAGGCACTCATATTTGTTGTTGTCTGCCATTGTGATGGAGTAAAGCTTCAGGTCAGCTTTCCCAGTACCACCATTAACATTTACATCCACAAACACCCGACCCTAGTGGGTGAGAATCACGGTCTGTTGAGAATCACAGCATTAGAGAAATATGTCCATTGATTCAAATGAAGAACAGAAGTAGATTTACTTGCGTCACCAACAGACCATGTGATAACGACCAGTGTTGGATTGCTTAGAGCGCTTTTAAATGTGCAGGTCAGTGTGACGTTGTCTCCTCTGGCAAACTCATACTGATCCTTAGGGATGTCAACCTGGATGGCAGCAACAGCTGACCACATTGTAATAAATTAAAAAAGTCATACAAATAAGGGTAACATCATACAAAACTTTCAATTTTAATAAGAGAGAGATAAGCCAAATGTTATATATATATATATATATATATATATATATATATATAAATAATTTGACCTTATATTAAGTGTTTTTTATTTATTTTCCCTGCTATCATATTTATATATATAGAATTTATACAGTGCATTTCATCAACAAGGTCCAATTGCTATACATCATAAAAACATAATGTAACAGGTGGAACCACCAGGTGGCGCTCCCTCCACAGCCTGAGCATACATGAAAGGGAAGCTGGAAGGGTGGTGGCAAAGTATCAATTCCCTGTGTGTTGGGCCTATGCCTTGTTTTTAGCTGACTGTGGTAAGGTTTGGAGGAAAACTCTTTTAAATTGATTCTCTTAAACAGGTCTGTGCTGATGTGGTGTTTTTATACAGGGCCACATTATTATTATTGATACGGTGGCAGCATTACCTGGGCGTGTGGCTGTTCGACGCTGCAGGTAAGTTTTGTACATCTGTTTCTTTTAACCAGACTGAATTGTCTGATTTTGTCTTTTATATCGTTTTTATTGGTAGGGCTGCACCAGATTTGTAGTCAAGTTTGGTTTTAGAGTTGGTGTGGTAAACCAGAGAGGGCTGGTTTATGATGCAGGTAGGCAGTGTTTTAATGTCTTTTAGATTGATTTGATTAAAGTGATTTAATAACTATTTAGTTATTTTTGTATTTTTGTTTTTACAGTTATATGCTTCTTGCTGTCCTTTTTGGAGTTTGATTTTCTTTTTTGTTAGTCCGCCCAGTTTTGGATTGTTTGTCTCTCCTCAGTATTTGTGAGGGCGGGTTAACTTCCCATTTATTTTGTTTCTTGTTCTCTGTTTGTCTTTGGGTCATCTCTCGGAAATACACTCCTTCCACCTATTTGTGTAATAATAAATATTCTTAATTAACTTTATGCTGGCTATTTATTGTACTTCGGCTTAGCAAAGTACAATATACAGTAACTCACTTAAAATAATAAGAAAAAATAAAAAAATAAAAATATATATATATCAGCAGCTGTGGTTACACGGTAAAATTCTGGCAGCCATAGACTTGCCGTATAAATATGTATTTTACCGTATGTAAAATTGTGGCAGCCACAGCTGCCGGTATTTTACCGTAAATTAGAGACTTAGTTTTCTTTACAGTGCAGTTATGAAGCAAGCAATAAACATTACATTTTGTCAAATGCCATCATCAAGCAAATACCTTTAAATCTTGGTTTCTATTCTAACCATGACTGAGGAGAACTCAGTATTTCAGCATCTTTCCAGTTTTCTGGAAGCTTGTTCCAGATTTGTGGTGAATGGAAGCAGTGAGGAAATTAGAACAACTTTTAAACAACTGAGTGTTTCAGTTAAGATGTTCATATATTTCTAAATCCAACTCCAAGGGAGACAGTGCCCCACTAAATGTCACCACAGGTATGATGATTATTTAATGGGTTGAATTTAAGAAAAAAGTGGATGAAACGCGCGAACGAGTTGTCTTTTTTCAATCAAACGTTGTGTTAAGATTGTTTTGCAGCACCAATTTTTTTTTTATTGCGTTTTTATTTTCTCTTTCTTTGTCAAAGAAAAATAAAGAAGTTTTCCGGTGCTTTTTTTTTTTTTCTTGAGTTGCGCAAACAGATGCAATTGTTCTTTCATCAAAACATGGATAAAATGCAACTACGCTTAATGTTTAACACTCACCAACACAGAAAAAAAGCTATGACAGACATCCTCTTCTCCATGACAAAGACTAGACTTTGATCAAATTCTCTAGTCTCTATGTGGTTGTTTTTTTATCTTTTTCTCCTTCAGTCAGATCACCCCGTTCCCAGCCTCACACGGCCCTTCATTTCATTGGATCTTATCTGCTTTAGCGTCTTGAGCGACGCATACAAACACCTCTTTAACGCGCTCGCGTAAATAAACAGAGAAATAAAAAACTCAGTTGAACTTCCAGAACAATATTGTTCAAAAATAATCTAACTCATTGCAACAACAAAGTATCTCTCTGCCCCCTACTGGCTTTTTAAAAAAACCTACACATATAGATGCTGTTACAGAGATTACATAAAGAAGGACAACAGCACTGGCAGAGTTAAGGTTGAAGTCATGATAGCAGTTTTTTAAGCTCGACTTATTTTCATTTTCTTGGTTAGGGCTTCGCCATCTGGTTTTATAATCATCTTCTTCCTCTATCCTCTATTCTTCAGTATTTAAAAAGCACCATTAGCTCTGCTCTTGAAACCTTTATTTTTATTGTCAATGCAAAACAAAAAGATATTTGCAGTCCTGTTTAAAGAAGCCAAAACAGATTACAGGACACTGGTTCCTATTTATTTATTTGTTAATTTTTGTGGTGATTTTTGATCAACTTTTTCCCCTCTAGTCTTATCGATTTGGATATTTTTGTGTGGATCTTTGAGGTTTCTCTGGCTACAAGATCAATATACCAATTCAAAACCCGCTATCTAGAAAAAACCATATATTCGTAGAAGGCAGGTGCAATGTAAGGAGAGACGAAATTCGTCAGAACATCAGAAACAAAACTTTCACAAGATCCTGGCTGGACTGATGTAAAGGAACAGATGATCTGGCAGGTAGTGCAAAAGGCCAAATGTTATTAGTAATACATTGTTAGTAATAATGATTGGAGGAAGATAGAAGATGCATGAAAAGGAGGAAGGTAAGCCATTGTCTTTTCCTTCTAATTTATTTTTTGCAGGATTTGTGTATTAATTTTACTTAATGTTAATCTCACAGATTTTCATGGAAAACAAAATAATTCATTTTTGTTGCAAAAATGTTACTTTAAAATTTAGATTTAATAATATGAAGCAACTAGTAGATAAGTCCCTTAAACTTCTGAGACTGGACAAATATTTGGTCATTTGCATAACAGTGAAGAGACACTTTGTACCCGTGAAGAAGCCTTTTGTTGGCAACACTTTCTGATACTTCTGTCGAGACTCGCTCTTGTCTTCATTACAGCAAAGGTGCTTGTCTTGTAACGTAATGACGTTTACCTTTTTCACACCTCTCCATTTGTACAAGAAGCCAAAACCAGGGGTCTCATTTAGCACCATTGGTTCATCTTTATAAGCTTGTTTGTCTTTGTCCTGGACACAGGCCTAATGAGGTGTAAAGCGCTCCTTTTCACATGAATGCACAAGTAAAAGTCTGAGCGTCTTTATATAACAGAGGGCAAGCTCTGTCAAACTTTCTTTGCAGATGCGTGTTTTTGTTGAAATAATGTAGCATGTCAAGATGAGAACAAGATGTTTGTTTTTTTTTTTCTTTTGTTTTCTGAAGTTATAAACTTATTACATAAACACAAAAAGAAGCCAAAAAGCCATCTGCTTTTGGGAAAGACGCTGTTTGTACTTTACTTGCAGCTATTTTCATCATCTTTTTATCCCCTCATTCTTTAAGTTTTGTTGTCATGTCCTTCCTGTTTTCTTTCTGTGGACTTTGAATTATTTCTTGTGTCACGCCCTCCAGGAAGGCAACCCCATAGCAGCCTCTGGTGGAGAAAAAAAAAAAAAAACACCACCACCCTGAAACCCAACATCCACCCCCATATCTCCGCTTTCTTTTACTATTTCTTGTGGCTTCTCTTTTTAACAACTGTATTGAGGAACAAAGTGTTTACTGATCCAGCTATGACTTAACGGGTCTTGTGGATTTCCGGTCCTTGAACAAATCATCTCATCATCAAACATAACCTGTTTCCACGTAATTTGTCAATAATTTATTCTTTTCCCAGCGAGCACATCTAGGTGGGCCCCATATGGGTGGAAAAAAGGGCAGACCATATGGGTCCCAAATGGGTTTGTCCATGTAGGGTCGCAGAATACACGGGCAACCCCATGTGGGGCCACCACGGAAACCGCAGACAAACCCATTTGGGACCCATATGGTCTGCCCTCCTTTTTTCCATATGGGGCCCACCTAGGTGTGCTGGCTGGGGTTGAGGACAACAAAAGGCAGCCTGAGTACAATCAGTGGTTCTTGTATCAGAGTAACTCCTTGCACTGTCCAGAGGCTTTTACTTGTGAACTCATCAGTCAGAGTTGTTGGCCGGGAAGATTTCTCTTTAACTCCTGCTGCCTCAGATGTGTGCTAATGTCCATCATGTCTTCCAAATGGACTAGCTCATTATAGATTCAGCATGGCTTTACATTCTTTATCAGGAGATGTGATAAAGGTTAAATGAGATATGTTTTAATTTCAAAGCCTCACAGCGTCTTTGCTTGATATTTACATGACATTTCAAGCTAGAAGGCAGACTTTTTTTTTATGGTAAAATGTATTAATTTCTTTGATTTTATTTGCGCTAAGCCAGAATCAGTTCATTAAGGGTGATGAATTATCGAATTAGAGGGTTTCTTTTTCTCCCTCTCTTTAATCTAGAAGTGTAAAATTTCCCCATTAATTTGCCTCTGCTTAACAGACAGAAGTTTCTGGCTCTCTTGGCTTTATCATCTCACCTCAACATGACTGAAAAAGCAAATGAAAGGTAAGGTGGGGTTTGCAAGCACTTGCTGCAAATGCAATTTTCTTCCAGCTCTCTGTAAGCCATAGCAATAATCCAGGATTATAGATGTTCTTTCTCCAAGTGGCATTGCTGTCCTGCTGCTCTGAGTTATTGACGTGTTGTGTTTATGCCCAAGCATTTTCTATTGCATCAATGTTTCGCTGCAAATGTAAAAAGGTGTTTCATGGATTACTTTTCTCTTTCATGACCTGCTGCTGAAGATTTGGAGGTCCTGTGGAGAGCCAGTTTTCTGCAGCAGCCACATATCTATTCAGATGTAATGCTGCCTAGAGACCAGCTGAGCATTTGTCGGGTGTGAATTCGACTGTTTGGTCTTTTAAAATCCCAGCATCTTTTGTCACTTTAAGAAAGAAAAACTGCACTTACTCTTTTGGCAATGTCTGACACTTTCAGAAAATGTTGGTCAATGTTTCAAATGATGCACTCGGATATCCAACAGGTTGAAAAAGAATGGATTAGAAAATGGCTTAAATCAGAAAGAAAAAATAATTTAAAACTGAAGATAGTTTCTGAAATTACCATTAATGTTTACTGAGTAATGGAGGGTTAAATGGTGGGGCAGTTGTTAGTGCTATTACTTTGAATCAAGAAGGTTTGCATGGTGCCTTTGTGCACTGAGTTTGTAGAAAGTATATATTTGTACATTTGTCCCTTGTCCACTTTAATTTTGTAGTATGTATAATAGAAAACCTTTTTTATATAATTTAAAACTGATGTTACAATCTTGTTTCTTTCTGTAAATATTTAAATATAAATGTAATAAAAAGTAGATCTACATTAGCCCACAACTCCCAGTCAAACACGACTGTCAGAAATAAAGTCTGATTCGGTATTACCAAAATGTGTGAAGATGTAATTAGAAACTTAAAAATAAACAGCCCATGCACATTCATTGGCATAAATTGTGTAAAAGCCTTAAAATAATTAATATTTTTTTATTTTAAAATAATCTCATACACTTAGAAAGAAAATCCAAATTTTAGGATCAATTGAAAGCAATACTGTAAAAACTAAGTATTAACATTTTTGCTGACAAAGCTCACAAGACCAAGTGGTATCCCTACAATTCATTTAAAACATTTCATTACTTGAGTATTTTGTCACTGTGTATTAGTTTATCTTGTTGTGTAGAATTAACATGACATAGAAGCCATTTCACTTCCTAAACTGGAAAGACAAGAGAACATGCCATTCAAATAAGGCAGACATGTCTTGATCTTCAAGTCAAGACAAATTAAACTTACCCATATCAGATAACCAATTAAACAGTTTAGGAGTTTTAGTGTTAGCTTGTGCTGCTAAAATAAAAAATGAACATGTTTAAAGGCTAATTCTGACGGACAGACGGACGGATAGATGGATGCAGTAAATCATTTAGGATTGGACGTCTGTTTTTGTCTATCAATAATAGTGGGAGTAAAACAGCAGCATGCAGCCTGCCCAGCCAGCACACCTAGGTCAGTCCCACATGGGAAAAAAGAGGACAGACCATATGGGGCCCAAATGGGTTTGTCCGCGGTTTCCACAATGGCCCCACATGGGTTTGCCCATGTAGGGTCACTGCCTACATGGGCCCTACATGGCAGTGGCCCTACATGGGCAAACTCATGTAGGGCCATTGTGGAAAACGCGGACAAACCCATTTGGGTCCCATATGGTCTGCCCTCATTTTTCCCATGTGGGACCCACCTAGGTGTGTTGGCGTTGCTGGGTTGGTGTGGAAACACTTTAGAGTAATGAATTAAGTGGTGCTGTGACTGCAGGAAGAGGATGAAAAAAAAACAAACAAACTCATGAGATGGTATGAAAAAGGGGAAAAGAACTGAGAGGGTGTCATCAAAAGGACCAGGCATTAAACAGTAAATCCAAGAATATAATACTCACTTTATCAGGAGCACCTGCTTAATTGATTGTTAATAAACACAGCAAATCACAAATAAAGAGAAGGTAATATATGACACCTAGACGTGGTAAAGAACAACATTCTAAACCTTAAAACAAATGGGCTATAACACCAGGATACACAGGATGGAATTTCTTCCAGCTAAGAACAGAAAACTGACCTCGTTGTCTTGGGAAGCTTTCCAACACATAGCTAAATTTATACCATTAAGATAGTTCTGAAGGCAAAAAAAAGAGAGAAAAAAAACGCAGTCCCACCCGGTAATAAGGAGATGTAGGCTAGATGTAGGCTACCTAATAAAGTGGCCGGTGAGTGCACATCCAGAAATAAACAAATAAAAAAAGGCAACAGGTGTGCTGATTAGAGAAGTACAGGCCGTAAATCTAGCTGAAATGTCAACGTGAAATGAACTTTAAAAAATTAAATCAAGACACGAGCTTCAATAAAATAACAGGAAACAAGAGTTCATTTGATTTCACAACAAACCCAATGCATTCGGCCTCAATAATGTCAACTTCTGTATGTACACCTAATAGATAACAGGAGTTGATTAAACAAACAAACAAAAAAAAAAACTATAGTATGATACATAATGCAAATTAAATTCAAAAGTTTAATTTGTCAGACCCTGAAAGTAAGTAATGCGCACATCTCCAAAGTTGGACACTTAGCTTTATCAGCTCATTTCCATGGATATACAAGAGCATTGCGAGAGCATATTCCTTATCTCTTCTGCATTCTGTGACTGCGAGAGAGATGGAGAGCATTCACTCCAACGCATCGCGCAGCATCACTTGATCGCGCAGCTCCTCTCGGATGATGTGGTGTGCCGGCGTGGCCATCGCCTCCGTTTACGGGGCCATCAGCGTTTTGGGACTCATTGGCAACATCACGCTCATCAAGACGTTTTGCTCGGCCAAATCTATCCGCAATGTTCCCAATCTGTTCATGTCGAGCCTTGCGCTGGGGGACGTTTTGCTGCTGGTGACATGCGCTCCGGTGGACGCCAGCCGCTACCTTTCAGACGAGTGGCTGTTCGGGAGAGTGGGCTGTAAGGTCATCCCCTTCATTCAGCTCACCTCTGTTGGGGTGTCCGTGTTCACCCTCACGGCCCTCTCTGCTGACAGGTAAGCTGTTGTTTCACTTGTCATCCGTTGTCTAAGCGAACATCCAGTATTGATCAGCTGAATATTGTTTTCAGCGTGCTTAAAAAGTGACTGTTCTTAGTTCGCAAACAGAAAATTGGCAACTACTTATTTATCTTCAGTTGCTAAGTGATGCTGCTTAGCCACGTTTCACATATTTACTCCTAAACTAAAAATGTAATGACTGATTATAAACGAGGGTCAGAATAAAACGAATAAATAAGGTGTGAGTCAAAACTGTTGGACAATTCTTTAATAAATCTACGTAAATTAGACATTCTTTCCAGTTTTTAGTATTGTAAAATAGGAATATTTAAAAAAATCACCATAGTTTCTTTTACCGAGCATTTCAATCACTGAATTGTGCCTGAGCCTTTTCCTCCCTTTTCTGCCATTTGCGTATAGTGCCTTGAAAACTGATTACGGTTCATCGTTATGGAGGTTTCTCTATACGTTTCAGTACAAAAACACAGCTAACAGGCTGATTAAATTTAGCGGATTAAATTAGCTTTAAATTTAACTTCATGTTTGATCCAGCACGGGAGAAAAAAAAAATGTGTTTGACAGTGTTTCTTTATCGTGGCACAGGTTTCAAACGGGTATATATATATATATATA